>DWEC01002188.1:0-12036 GCA_018245735.1 Microceris miodesmiata
ACCCTTTCTCCCTCCCCCTTCAAATGTAAAATATATATTCTGATAAAAAAACGTAACATTAGGCCCGTGATCCTTGTAGAGGTAGACAGAGGAGTATAGTACACCCCCACGTTTCGCCAGTTAAGTTTACCTGCCAATAGGCGGTGAGCGTATTGTCATACACCGGACACAGATCAAGACTCCGAGCCGATACTATAAATTTCTAGTGGGAAATCTAAGTTAGAAAAGTCCAGTAGTACCCGAGCCATATACCGAACGCAGGAACTCTCGACCAGCAGGTGCGTTCGCAACCAATCACCCATCGAGGCAGTCCCGTGTAACAGAGGGTGACGCTACCGACTCACGAACACCGGGCGCGGAAACAAACTCTTGTCCTTCTATTTCTAAGTATTTGTTTCTGTTTATCTACTTCTGTGACTAAGCTGGGCTCCACTGCTGGACATAGGCCTCTAAATTGCCATCCCACTGAGCTCGATCCAGCTCTTCGCATCCAACCTCTCAGTTTGCTTTGGTCAGTTTGATTTTATTTGAGACTAGCTATACCCGCGACTTCATTTTCAAATCATTTTCTAAAAGGAGACCCATATTCCGACAGTGGAATTTTATAATGGGTTGATTATTATTAGTCAAAAGCGGTTATTTTAATATTAAACACAGACACTCCAATTTTATATATTTATGTAGATGAAATACAGGTTTCTATGGAGTTCAGGATGTATTTAAAATTAGTGCGTTATAGCATATTAAGGAAGGAATATGAAGGTTATCTGTAGCCGTTAATGTAATACGGGTATAGGTTAAATCCGTTGTCGACCACTCTGTATAAGCATTTTCCTTTTCAAGAAAACATATACTTTTTCTATGTTGGTACAGTCGTTAAGTTTTGTCGAAGGATTTTATGGACGTTGGCTTAAGTGTAGGGGATATCTATTTTTCCCCTTGTTTATGGCTATTTCTGAAGAACTAAATGTATGTTTCACCGCTATATATATACATATTACATAACACTATATCACTATACTTACAATTTTGCGCCGAAACACAGCCAATCACAAACACAGCATAATAAAACACTTTGGGCCCCATCGTTCACATTAAAACTGGCACAAAAACGCTTAGACTAATAGAAACCACACCCTAAAGACGTCAGCGGACGGACGGACTGAACCCTTTGATAAAATTACAATCAATGTTAAGCTTATTTAAAAGCAGTCCTGCTACGCTAGTCGTGAAATCTTATCAACATTTCGAAATTCACAGTAAAGGTGGGTGATATTAAACGTACTGATAAGGAGATAACGCGTTAGTATGTGCCTTGGCGTCCCACTAGCACCGATAGCCTGGTGGTTAAGAATTCAGCCTCTCATTCCAGGGGTGCTGGATTCAAATCCATGGCACGCAACTCTTTACAAAAGTGCGTTTTAAATTTAAACATCGTGAGGAAATCTGCACACCTTAGAATTAATATAAAAAATAAATCTAAAGGTGTGTGAAGTCTGCCAACCCGCACTTGGCCAGCCTGACAGGCTATGGCCTTTCCTTATGGGCGGGAACCCACTCCAACAATGGAATGAATAATATGAGTCGATTCTTATTATTTATTTATTTTGCCAGTAGGGCGTGCACTCAGCCTCACACTATTCAATATCAGCTACATTGACTGTGACATGTGGAAGTCACGAATGGACTATTATACTGAACGCAACGACGTTAAAAAGGTTTTTGGCACTATTAGTAGATATAATATTACAAAAATGATCAATTATCGAAATCAAAGGAGTAGCTCTGAAAATATTTAAATCATAGCTAGAACGGCGTAAACAAATAGGTGAGTGCGTGAGCCGCCCCCACGTCGTCACATGTGGCGTTCCACGGGGCTCAATGTTAGGTCCGATTTTTTTCTTAATATATGTATATAAATGACAATAGTCAACTTAACCTCAAAGGAGACATTTCTCTATACGCAGAAGACAATGCATAGTTTATTTTATTATGGTCGTTCTGTAGCGTCATTGATCCCTTATATTGAAAGGATCTAAGTACGAGTATATTAAATACATAAATGGTTTCTGTCAAGTTTACTTACAAAGTAATAAATAATCATGTAACATTAAAAATGGATACTGAAATCATTGAAAGAACCTTGGTCTTATTTGAGATAAGCATCTGCGGCAGCATAATTGGAAACGTTACATAGAACTATATAGTTAAACGCAAGTTACTGCCTTTAACAGCGATGTTACATAGTATCAAGAAAAGTCATCCGCCTAAAGTCCGCCTCCTAAAATGGTGAGCTTGTTGTCGTGCACCAGGGCCACCAGGCACCCATCCAGACGTCAGGCTGCTGCTAGGAAATTCTACTGGGCAATCTGGATTAGTTGTATTTTATTACATCTTGATTATCATTGTTAATTGTAGTAAGTACGTTGTTATGTTTTATATCAGCTTCATCTACTTCTACTATCAAGTCACGATGATATATTAAGTTATCAGTTTTATTGCGTTTATGTGTATTTAAGTATATCTACATATATTGTTTCTATGTTTTACAACAACATTTTGAACATGATAAATATTTGAGGGCATTTCATTATTTCGTGTCTGTCTAGCTGCGATTTTGAACTTTTGTTTCTTTGACTTTCCAATTATATGTGAAGAAGTAATAAAGTAAGTAATTTCAGCTCATTTACGATAAAACGAAATGAGACAACAATCAATAAATTCACAGAAAGAGCTAATAGATTTAAATGATTACGATGATGAGAATTTTAGAAGGATTTGCCTTTAGTATGATATGCCTTTAGTCAGACATTCGGTTAAAATAGCCCTAATAAACGTATCATCACGCCTTTATCTCCTAAAGATGCAGGCAGGGTATAGTACGTTTCGTTTCAGCAGACATTAATAAAAATGGTCTATTGCGGTGACATTTTTCATCATCATCATCATCATCATTATCGGCCTGTCTCAGTCCATTACTGGACATAAGCCTCCTCTAACCGACGCCAATCCTTCTGCTCCTGAGCCTTCGAAATCCAGCAGCGTCCCGCTTTCTTCGTCAGACCATCTGGTCGGAGGGCGACCAACGCTCCTTTTACCGAGACGTGGTCGCCACTCGAGGACCTTTTTCCCCCATCGTTCGTCGGTGTCCTCTACTGTGGGCCCCATGCATAAATATTTAACATGAATAGCCGTATTCCTTGTAAAGTTATGCCATCACTGGTATAAATAACATTGGAGTGAGTTGTTCTGTTATCAGATAACACATTATCGATTCGTTGTTTGTTATCAACTGCAGTACAGCCTGCACGACAAGTTTGGCATCACGACACACTGGCAACCGTTTTGAACGCAGTGTATCCCACCTACCTAAGGAGGGTCTGTGTGCAGCCGAGATAGGCTGGCGATGATAGACGTCTTGTAGACTTGAACTTGGACATGGTGACACGTATAAACACAATGAAGAAAAAGCATGTCACCTCTGTGAAAAATATTATTGTAGAAATTGGTTTTGGTAACCGAGTAAATACCTCCATATTCTTCGATTGCTCTATTTATTCTTTTGTTTATTATTTACATATCTTTTTTTAATGTTCCATCAATTTATGACATCGACACGAAGTGTTTTAGTATTAAAACAGCCAGTGCTATGTAACAATATAGATATTTGCTACTCGGTGTTCTCTGTCTAACCCCATAAAGCTGGAGTGATGATATAATAATAATGTTATCTATTATATACTATGCTGAACACATCCGATATTATATTTTCAAAGAAGCAAAAATCGAACCTTTTTTGCTAGGTGTACATTATGATATCATGGACTTGGTAACAGTAACGGATATTACACGGTACTAAATATTAAAAAAAAACCGATATTAACGATTTTAAACCTTAATCCATTGTAATAGGACTCCTGAATACATCTTAAAATATTGGTAATGAGTTTCTTCTTGAAAACATATCTGAGTATATTTTCATAGAATATGATTCATTTTTCTTCATAGTTTAAAATGAGTATGTGCTGACGAATAAACGAAAAGGATGTCGATATAGAAGTTGTAGTACAATAATAATAATAATTCGGTATATCATCCCGCCATGTTCCTTAAGAGGTAGGCAGAGAACAGTCGAGGAGCATCGTATGTCAAAGAAGCCTTTGAAATCTTTGAAATCGCAAAAAAATCTTTTGAATCTTCAAAAGTTTATTTTTCTTATTATTTCCTACTTCAGTGTACTCGGCCATAGTAAGTTTCAATCGGTTAGTGGGTAAAGTTAGGAAGGTCAGTAGTATGTATGAAACCGCCGCTTTTTTGTAGTCATTCGAGTTTGGTCGGATAACCAGCGTTTGTGTTACTGTTTTGGTTTTTGTTTATATTTAGTTAATGTGAAATATTTCACACTGGATAGTTATCTTACATGTTGTTTGACTAAACGCACTAGTTTTTAACTCTTCGATGATTCGTTTAGAATTTTCCTGCTGGAACGACGTTACCCCAGCAGGAATCGTTTTTTCCGTTTGTTTCCAAAACGACAACACGCACATTTTTTTTATTCGGCGCACATTTACAGCAGATTGAGCACTCATTATATTATGTCGCACTCATATCTCTCTAGGTGCTACTTTCTTGTTGGAGTAACGCACACAGTATATTGCCATACACCAGACACACATCCAGACTGCGAGCTACTACGGGAATTTTAAATTAGAAAAATCAAATAGTACCCAACCCGGTACTTGAATCCAGGACTTCTCGATCGGCAGTCACGCTCGCAACCACTCGAGGAACGAGGCAGTAAAAAAAATTGAAGCAACTTGTATTATTGTGGACAAATTAAACCTTAGTACGTATTGATCCGCTTTTCTATGAAATTGCGTTTGATTTATTTCATCATCAGTCTAAAGCCTCCGCTGGTCGTAGGTCTCGTTTGAGCACATTTTGGGCATAGCCAGTAATTTAGATTTATTAAAGAGTTAGATCAATTGTTAATAACTAACTTTTAATCAAGAACATAGTTATTCTCTTTTCATATATTTTTTCACAGTATCATTATTTTATAACATTTGAAAGTCTCCCAGTTTCTTGTGGGCACTTCTAACTACTCCACTAAGTACATTCCTTTGTTCTTGGGTTTTCGTGAAGGAAAATATAAAGAAAATCCCGCCATTAGCAGCTACTGAGTGCAGGTTCCATGACGCTCTCCACCAACTTACCTCTGTGTATGTTCTAAAAAGATCTGTGCACACTTTAGGACATTTTTTAAGCTAAAATCAAACTCAGTCTGTCAATTTAATTTCTTTATTAAAATTTACAACCGTGCAATTATCATTATCTAATACTATGATGGACATTAAAATAACGTTATTTGCTAACAATTTTATTAAAAGCAGAACAATTACATTGTAGGGCTGAGAGTATTTAGAATCGATAAATGCGGTGTTCCTTTACGTTTAATGTAGAGAATTTAATAATTCAAATTTAATTTAAAGCATAAAAAACGCTTTTAGGAGTAATAATAGGCAATACCATTCTATTTAAACTTTAGAATCTGTCATGGCATAATTCTATGACCATCGCCGGCAATGATCGGATTTAATTATGAACAATTAGTGAAATTGTTTCAATTATTATGATTATGTCAAATTATTGCCATAACAAAAATGTACAAATTTTCAATTCATACGATTGTCTTAAAAATTATAGCAATAAAAAAAAATTATACGCCAAGATACACCGCACGTCTAAAGAGCTCATAGACAACTACTTATTATCTAAATTATTAACGGTTTTTTTATCATCACCAGCTACCATTAAGCCCTTATAAATGGACCACAATTTTGTTATAACATTCATTAAAAATATAAATAATCCAAAATGTTTATCACCGAAAATATAAATAACATTTACCCTTCTATATTAATCACAATTAACTATTCACATATCTTCTACATATTTCATTTCATGGCAGTTTGTGCAACTTTTCGCGCTAAAATGACCTTTAACCGTTCGCACGAAATGTTTCATACCTCGCTTTATTACGCATTATAAAATGTCAAAGTAAATGAAATAATTATTCCTTTTTAATTTATATCTAATGTAATGTTATGTCTAAATGTCATATTGAGATAAGTCACTAAAATTTTGCGTGCAATTACGACATTATACAATAACGGCGAACATCTCGGATGCGGGAACCGCGGCGAAGTAAGTGTCAGTTGCCGCGCGTGGGCGACCGAAGACGACTGTTATACATGTCTTTATACAAAAAAAAAATTAATCCGTAAAAATGAAACTGAGGCTAGAATTGAAAATGAATTGGCAATCATCTGAAAGTATGACTAGACTAGCTTTGTAGAATCCTCGAGACCTTTAAAAAATATTTATGTACCTTTGTCATATAAATATTTGGGGCAATCCTGAGATGCTACTTATCTACGATTGAACTCAGGCTAAATTCAGTTCTATATGAAATACGAAATAGATTTGGTTTACAGTGAGTTCTTAGCATGGTACGTGGTTAATAGATTTTTTAAATTAAATAAAGACTGGCTTTACGTACTTTAGTAGTTATTTATATGAAAAGTTAAAGAAAATATTTGCGATTGTAAAACTGAAATTATCAAATCGTTAATACACCACGCACTCCCCTTTCTGGGGTGTTTCCAGGGAAATGGTGACAGAATGGGTAGGTTATTGCGATAATATTGGTAAGACTAACATGGCTCCATCCCCTGCACGTATGTCCACCATCTTATAGTACGTCTGTAGAAAAACAGAGCTAGCAAAATACGAGTAGAAGAAAAAAGAATAAATTAGACAGTGAAGATGAATAATTATTCTGGAAGAATAACCCAGTGAGTTCGGGTTTAACATACATAGAGAGAAATTTACGTAAAGTACATAATTTTGCAATTCCTAAACTGTCATAATGAAAAATAATCGATGGATTAAAGAATAATGGATTTAGTGCCATCTGCTGAGGTATTAATTAAATTATTAATTCCGTTTGTTTTGATAGACATGGTGTAAATTATATATCGTTTTATTATTTTACAAATCAATTCGCAATGTCAATGAAAAATACTTTTGATTTATAAATTCTCAAAACGCAATATTATTTTATAACGCGCATATATTTATATAATTTTGATACTATTTTGATTGCTCATTATGTCACAGAGTAATGAGTTATCAGATGCTCACTGTAAAACCATAGACAATAGATGTAGAATAGGACTGACAAATTAGCTGAAAACCATAGACTAGTTGGGACGCCTCGTATCTCCCGAATACCACTAAGATTTGAATTGTAATACCGCTATTGCAATAGTCTGTTGCTTAGCGGCAAGGACGGATGCGTTTATATTGCTTCCATATTCGAGATCCTTGAATCTAAAATCAGCTAAGATGTAAACTAAGGTCTTTGTAAACGTATGAAAAAGAAAATAAGATTATGATAAAAAATTAGCTAAACGCAAAAGCAAATTAAGTTTTGAAAATATAAGAAAATGTAAAAAGAAAATAAAGCCTCGTTTGAGCGTGAAAAACGGTGTTTTGAACGTCGAGATCTCCTAGTTTAAAGCAAAACGGCATACATTTGAAACAAACAATGAATAGATTTAAATTTTAGTAAGATCACAGTATAATGTAGGTACTTCTTATGTTTAGGATATGTACATTTGTAATGTTCACATACATATATAGTATACACGATTTGATTTACATTTATGAAATGTATACATTAAACAATTATATCCTTTGGCTGACTGACAATTTAACTGGCCCTTTGATCCAATGGTTGGTGAATTTGACTACTGAGCACGGGATCATGGGCTCGTTTTCTACCCAGAATAATTCATATTCGTGTGATAAACACATTTCTTGTATGGCTGGGTGTATAAAAAAAATCACATAACCACATCTTTTGTATGTATATATGTAGTTTCCTAGCCGTCTGGTTACCGTAACACAAGCCCTCTTGATGGTCACTGAGGGATCTGATTACTGTGTGGAGAAGTCCCAATATAACCATATTACTTTTATTATTACTATTATGCTGTCTTTCAAGCGTTACATTCACTAACCTAACTAAAACGCAAAATCTACAAAAAAACGTCCCCAATTTTACTACAAATTCTCCAAAATCATAATTATTTTGTTGCCAAAGAAAATGAAAATATTGAATAAATTAAATATTGAAGTTACATCAGTTGTGTTATAGATGTTGTTAGATGTTGAGGGAATTTGGATAGAACTAATCTACATAACTTAGAACATTGCAAAACTAAGATTAAAGAAGAAATCATTGGACGTTGCAAGTGGACCTTCAAAACACTGCCAACTTCCAAATGATTGTAACGCAGTGATGATCGATCATCAGCCCGTTGATCTGGATCACTGCAAAGCCTCGATGCTGCGTGGATAATTATCTGCGATTACACAAATGTACCAAGTTTAGTTTTTCGCGTTCGCGTTTCCACTAATCAAGTTTAGTTTTTCGCGTACAAAAAATTACTTTGAAAACCAAAGTATATAATTGAATGTAAAGTTGTGTTAGAATCAATATTACTTCGCAGATCACTAGAGGTGCTGTCGGGGACCACGAATTGAGAACCTATCACTTATGAACGTTTTTCTAAAAGACTACACCTTTTAGCGCCCCACTGAAAGCGCACGGAAAAGACTCCCATGACACACTAGATAGGTTAAAAATAAAGTCATTTATGAGGAGGACAAGAAGATATTTAATTCTCAATGTAGGCGGTAGAGGAAAAAAAAATTTGAGAAATAAATCCTTACCCAGAGATATGAGATTACTCGGCCACCATGCGGCAGTTGGGGCAGGTCTGCTGCTCCTGCAGCCAGGGCAGAATGCACGCCGCATGGAAGTTGTGCGTGCAAGGCAGCGACATCACTTCCTGGTTCTTTAGTATCACTTCGAAGCAGATGGAACACTCTTCCAGAGACCAGGAGCGCTCCCGGCTGCAAGCAGCAAATTATACTGGATTACCTTCTACTCATCGTTACAAATGTGGCATAGGACACCGTCCAGTTAGGCGGAGAGACGATATACAAAAAGTGGCTGGCAGCGGTTGGATGCGACAAGCTGAAGATTAAGCTCAGTGGCGTGCTATTGGAGAGTCCTATGTCCAGCATTGGACGGGAATAGGCTGACAATGATGACTACCTAACAGCACCAACTCTTCCACCTCCCGCACCAAAGCTACTATGTCAGCATCTAGGTTAAATATAAAATCTAACAAGAATTACAATTCATTATTATCGGGCGTCCAGTTCCAATCAAGTGCAATTGTTTTTAGACTTACGTTGGACTGCAAGGTCACCTAATGAAAAGCGAGATCCAGCTCAGGATCTATCTAAAAAGTGCCCATTCTCTTGTCTTGAACAGTTTCCAGGTTATATAAATCCGGAAAGAGAAAGACATCGAAGACAATAGTATGTTTCTATTTTCCATGTCTTTTTCTCTACTATCTTTCTCTGATTGTACTATTGGTTATAACTTTTCATCCTTACGTTTCTCTGAACCATCTTATTTACCGACTAATAGCTTGTTATTGTGAACCTCTGCAAGACATCTTTAATCATGCATTTATCCTGGTGGGAAGGTGGTTTTATTTTGGATATAATTATAAAAATCCTTGCAGCCGTAACTACCTAACGGAATTATCGTCTCTTTCTGTCTAAACTGATCAGTTAATATTTCAGCGCAAATTCTTTTATGTGCCAGTTTTTTTTTAAAATCTCTTAGCATACTCAGAAAGGAACAAATTATTAAACATGTTAACCGACAAAAACACCTAAGGTTAAAACATAATTTTTTTACCAAACTATTATAACAATTCTACAAAATTTACCCATGCACTAGGACCACGAAAAAGGGGTAAAAAAATCACATGCAATTATTATAACAGATATATCAAAAATGTTTAATAAATAAATAACGTCAAAAATACATGACATTAAATGAGAAATGTCACATCATGACACGAGTGCGAAGGGCCTGCACGTCGTATCGTAGTAATTATAGAAACTGTACTCCAACCGCAAACTAGACAGCTGATGCAGTTACAAATGCACAAAAGCTGCACTTGAACTGCAATTCTATAGCTGTGGTACAATTCTAATTCAGACCATGTGCGTGGACACCAATTTGAGCATTTTGAAGTTATATAACAACACTAATTGTAAAAATTTCTAATAGCAACTCGCAGTATTGATCTGTACCCCGTGTATATGGCAATAGGATCACCATTTGTTCCATAGTGGGATGTAAACGTAACTGGTTAAACGTGAAAGTGTAACTTTGAGCTATGTCGGTGACTTTGGTTCTCGGATAGTGTCATTTCTGATCCTATCCTGCAGACAGACAGGATAGCTCGCTGAGCGACTTTGAACTGGTGGATTAGGTGCACCGTGAGTGTCCACGCTTCAGCTTCGCATGTCATGACTGATAGCATGCACTGGTTGAAAATTTTAGTTTTCAAAGTCCTTCTTATAATAAATACATGTTATACTTTAAAATTTGGTACTGTAACAATTTGATGCAAACTGAGTACAATTCAATAATACACTAATTTAAGACTAATGAGACCAATTTTTATTTTTATTCACTATATATCTGTATCTGTACACAGGACGTGATGGCCTCTCATTGTGCGAGCAGGTAAATTGCACGAACAAAGCTTCATTTAATTTAATACTGTGAACACCGTCTCTTATGTTAGCGAAAACTGATTATAAAACAATATGGCCCGGCATCATGTGCGGTTTGGTGTATACAAAGCCAGCACACTCTGGAGCGTGCTACACTGCAGGTAGCGGCACAATGGTCTCACTCAACGAGCGACAACTCGCTCGCCGATTGGCAGCAGTGGCGTCTACTTGGCAGCACAATAATCATTAACACAATATTCTTCGTTATCTCTGAAGCATGATTTGCGAGATGTAATTAATAGTGTTACGAAAACCAATAATCGCATAATTATCTAACGCCCACCTACAAACGAACCAGCTGTTGGTATGAAATAGAGCAAAAAAGTGCGCTCATGCTATGCGAAGTTTAACGAAATGAAAAATGGCAATTAAAAACTGCGAACTAACAAATGGTAATCACATACGACGAAATTAAAAATGGCAAATGTAACTCCGCAAACGAATTTACGACATTTACACCGCAAACCTGGTAGAGTAATAAAGTCGATATATGCAAGAGTAATATTATTGGTGGCGGTGAAGTTTCCAAACGAAATGGACAATAGGCTTTAAGGTATCGATTAATAGTGCGCCAATTGCTTAAAGATACAATGCGACATTCATGCACGTATAAACCAATAAAATGGTATAAACCAATAACATTAGAAAATAAGATTTAGGCCTATAAATGATTTTGAGCCTAAAAGCCCAAGTTCAATAGGCCTATTTACATATTTTGGAAACAACGCAATCTGTTGACGGAGTTACGTTACTACGGCACTAAATAAAAAAATAACATTTCCTTACAACGCCTTTTCTTTCAGGAATTCGTGATGTTCCTTCTCGCTTCTGTAATGTATTATAAAAATATATATATTTCTATACATATTCACAATATACTAGAGACTATTATCACCAAGTTTACTGGTAATATAGCAGGCATGCCCATACGAACGACATGTCTCATAGCAACAATGGAAATGTTAGTGAATTTCAGCCAAATGTTATTCAACCAAATAATCCCATTTATTGTCATAATTCTCTATTTACCTTTTATTAGTATATATGAATGTTATATACATCTTACACACAGTCGTAATAAAATAATAACTTGACAGTGCCAAAAGTAATATTTAAAAAAAAATTATCTATATTAGTTCCAAAATGTATGCACACACTTTCATCTATTTTCTCTAATTTTTAAATCTATAAATTTCGAATACATTAAAACTAGTCTTGTTAGGATCTATGGTTTTATTAGTCTATGGTCAAAGGATACAAAACTATAGTCTGTTTTTTTTCGCTGCAGACTAAATTGAC
>DWEC01002189.1:0-12035 GCA_018245735.1 Microceris miodesmiata
TGAAGTAAACCAACCACCACGATGTTAGCCTACTATGGCTTTAATCTTCATGATAATGATTACTTATACCAACAGTAAAACAAGAAAAGTTTTCATGTATGCGTTTATTTAATAATACGTACATACAAAAACTTTAATTACATCATCACCCAACACTGGAAAGTAAACAAAAGCCTGAAAAAGCTCTGCCGTAATTATAAATATTTCTCTAATCAAATGACCACCAACATAAATTCGCTAGCTCTCGGCCTATAAAATATTGGAACCGGTTACTAACTAGCGCGCACTAGTGTTCTTAAATTGAAAGTACAGTTGAAATCTAGTCCGGGTTCGTTCGTATTGCTGAACGATCTATTAAACTAATGCCGACATCCTTGTTGAGGTCTCGGTTTTACTTATGGTTTCTACTTGTCTGTATATACATAGTGATGTTTTATTTCAGTTGCAAAAAATATAACCTATAAAACGAAAGAAGTATTCAGGTATCCTCTCAGAAAGAAACGTGTTAGGGTCATAATGCGTTGGTCAAGTGTGAGTTGGACTTCACACACGTTAGAAAACTATACGAAAAAACTCTAAGTTCCCTCAAAATGTTTTTCTTTACCGTCACAGCAAGTGTATATTACCACTAAATTAATATTAAAAACAGTATTAAAAACGCATATATAATTTTTGACAGGATGAGGTGCGCTACAGGATGTCTAACACACGAGCACGTTACGCTAACCTCCCGGAATGATAAGTATTCTTATAGTGCTGTTCCACTGACGAGAGCATAATATGCAAGTTAATAATCCGAGATTAATAATTGTATTAAGCTCGTACTACAAAAATTATTCAAATTCACTTGTTGCTTTTATAATTATTGATATATACGAACATTTTTTTTATATTTATCCTAGCAAATAATAGATTTGTACTAAAAGAAGTACTCGGCACTCAGTATTTTGTGCGCTTCTCGTGAGGGACCTGACATTACTATATAATAACTAAATAATAATAAAAACCATTTCGGTACACGGAGATAAAATGCAAAAAGGATTTGAAAGAAAAAATGTGTACGAAAATTCTGCTTACTTTATATTATAATATAGCAAATGTCCCCAAGATAGAGCTAAAGAAAAACAGACTTATAACTTTATAGAACAATCTGCGCCAAGTGTGCACAATACGCATATGACCTCATTGTATTGTACACATTCGATATGAGTAGAATAATACATAGAAATCGTTCCGCTCATATGAGCCGAGCAAATAGGGTTTTTCAGGTATTTCATTAGTCATACGGTTTATTTAATTGCTTCGATAATGTTTATAATCCCTCTGCTTGAGGCTTTTTATTGTAATAACTTTAATTGTTGCTGCGATTCGTCGCAACAATGCCATTTTCAGAACCATGCTTGAAATATTATTCTTAACTTTTTGCTTTTTAATTGAAATGTAAATATACATAGTAATATATTATTTCACATTTTAAAATTGTATATCATACAATTATGTATACTTCTATAATGTTATACACGAAGTTGTAATGGTGATGTCCTGATTGATCATGATTAATCTTTTTACCGCGCCACAGTTGACCATGGTCCTCATTCAGAATGAGAAAGTTAGAAGTAAAATTTTTCAAAAGGCATAACCGTTGTTGATTTAAAGCGATTAACATCTAGTTCCATTGTGTTAAGGTATGCCGTACTTGGAATACTTGTTGTCATGAGACGTCAAAAGTAGTTTTCAAACATCGCAAAACAAGAGAACATTGACATTCTTTTCGAATGTTTTTCAAATTTGTTCGTACAATTCTTCATAGTACGGTGGTTTGTGTCTTTACTCTGGTTTTACTTTTTACGTTGGTTTGTTTAGTCTTCAATGCGTGCGTCCTACCTGTTATGACATACGAAGCTGAGTCGTGGACACTTACGGTACGACTGGTCCACGGATTTAAAAGCTATGCTCGGCGTCTCTCTGAAGAATTGCATCAGTAATGAGGCGATCCTACAGAGAACCAAAGTTATCGACATAGCCCAAAGGATTAGCATTTTAAATATTTCGTTTGTAGTAGAAAAACGGAATCAGATTTGTAAGGATAGAGATATTTGGCACTCGGTACTTTTCGCCTACCTTGTAAAGAACGAAGCGTGACTATACAATAATAATAATAATAAATAGCAGGAGGCTAAAAGTAAGTTAAACAATATAAAACCTAAACATAAAACCGTTACAAGAGCAACTTAATGCGAATTTGGTGTCCTAACAATAAATCAATTATAGCATCTTCTGCCATGTTAAGTACCGGGCGCCAGAACGGCGACTCCGTCGGAGGCGATGATGTCATGTCACCTCAGTCACGTGTACGTTGCCTGAATGTTTCTTCCGTATGGCGGTGAGCCATTTGCGAGGCTTCAAGCCCATTGTACTGAACACAGTTTGCTAAACGTCAAGTATTGCTGTCAATCGTCAATGGAACACCACTTTAAATTAAAGGTATTGTTGCATATGAGCAACACGTACTTTGTGTTTGATTTTCGCGCCGTATAATATATGTACTTATGGGTTTTATAGCCTCATCCGCAAATTGTCACTTTACAGTTGGATAGAAATCCGTAATAGGTACATTCCTAATGAGTAAACGGTTCTGTAAATTATATCATAGATAAATGTCCAGGCGATGGAAAAATGGTGTAACATTTTAAGAAGATAGAAATAGTAACTATTATATCGGGTCGTGCATTTGATAATCGTAAAACCATGCTCCGTGACTACAACCGAGTTGCCAAGAACATATTGACACCTTTATTTCTAGTTGAAAATTTTTCAAGATTCTCATTATAAACTGGTTTAGTAATTACTAATTAGTAAACCTAACTGATGAGTCAAGGGTCGTGGTTTCGATTCCCAATCGAGACAAACGTTTCTGTCATGACCACGAATATTTGCTTCGTTGGTCAGAAAAATATACCTGACTTTAGTCGGTACATAATTTACGAATAGTTTTTAATTAGCTTAGTACAAACTCTGCCCGGTATGGGACCCGATGATCTCGTGTGGGTATATTCTAACATATACCTTCGTTTGCAATATTGATCGTTCATTGACAAATCATCAAAAAGATACACAAATACAAAAAGTCACAGATATTTCACTATACCATATAAAAACGACAGGAGATTTTTAGATTGAAAATTGGCAGGCTACAATTTGCAACGTTGAGCTAGTGCGTGTTTGCAGAGTCACCATACCAAACTTATAAATGATAATGTACGGTAAATACCAGTATGACTCGCCTTGAACAGTCACGTAGTTGTTGAATTTTCCTTCACACATAAGGAAAGCTCCTTGGCCCACTTGGAAGTTGGTAGAAATGACCTCGCAAGCTTTACTTAACTACAACAAAACGAAGGACGCTAAATAATTCTACTCTCTCTTGAAATCAAGCTGGTAATGTTGTAAAATGCTATAAGAATTTCAATTCTTGAAGTCATACATTATAATATCACCCTATTATTTATACTGACCATCAACAGCCTATATCAGTCCAGTGCTGACCACACAGACGTTCCCTTACGACCTCAATAGCATTCTGCGCTCACTTTACGAAATAAACACCCCATAATGGAATCCGACTAATTATCTGATGGAACTACATACTTCAATTTATCATAACTCAATAACTATACAATAGAACATCTTCTCATGAATAGCAATTACTAGTTATAAAAAAAAATTAAATAAATTTAAAACGTCCTTCGTAAATTATCTCTTAAAGCGTATCCATTGTATTGTCTTATATTTATTATATCGTCATGCCAAGTGCTTTATACTCTAGGCAGAGAGCATCAAACGACAGATATCTCTATCCTTACAGATATAACGTGCTTCTTCTACGTTTATTACTATTTTCCTACAACCATGCAGGATTAGAGATCTTTAATTTTAAAATATATTGCTTATATTAATCGCTATAAGCATTCTTGATATTACAGTTGATTATTATGGGGATATGTCAAAAATAATAACCCTCATCATATCATCCGTTTTTGAAAATGATAAAAAATTCAATAAAAATGAACTAAACAAATTTATTCTTGCTAAAAATAGATACGAATTTTAACGTGTAGGTATAACATATCCCTTGACGTTTCAGTTAACCCGTCGCTACGACGCGGTTAAACAAGGCCACCGGCACCCCCGAGTCCTATTTGTCATCTTTAATTACCCCGGACATTTTGCTGTTAAAATGACATTTGACATCTATAACTTTATAACTGTAGCTTATAATAGTAATTACTGAAGTCTCATAACTGTACAAGACAATTGATATTAAATATACATTAGAAATTCATTAGTGAACTCATTATTACTTAATTATTTATTAATAATAATAAGTAACCAAAATCAATTTATTATAATTTTGGGTTATTAAAGGCAATTTAATGTGTTTATAATATAACTAAAAAGTTAATTAGATAAAGTTTTAATTTACAGTTGCCTCGTTGGTCGACTGCTTGCATGCGCGACTGTTGATCGAGAGGTCCACGGCTTGATTCCCACTCGGGTACTATTGGATTATTACTGGAAAAAGTACCTACTATATCAGTGTTTCAAACGCAGTTCAACAAACATTCTATTTGTTACTAAAAAAAACTATCATTTTGAGCAGTCAACAGGAAAGAACCCTAAGAATTTTCAAAAACTTCAACTAACAGAACAGCACTCTAACAGAACAAATACAACCAATTGCAATGCGATACTTAAGATTTCGTGGTACCGTCAGCGTAAATATCATAAGTACGAGCTAAGGGAAAATTATAAACCAGAAATAAATAAAGTGACGAATTGCCCATGTTATCAAACAGTAACATCTATTAACAATATTGAAATCTTTTAGAAGTGGAATAGCTTCACGCCATATAGTCGTTTTACCACAAAAAGAGTTTATACCACACTGTTTAAACGCATTAACGAAGTAAAATAAATACTTTTTATTTTATATACGTATATAGGGCGTGGCCAAGAAACTGGCGTTCCAGACAATAAAAATACTAGAGTGCCTCCATTAGCATCGGTTCTAAATAAAATGTTCACGTGACGACTGCGTTGCAATGAATTCAACAATATCCATAGCATTCATACGTTAATAGTGTACGTGATGTCATATCGACTCACTGCGCGCCATTGACTCACTGTTCGCTCGCGATATTAAAAACTTACGCTTCTGACAGCATCACTGAATCATGGTTATTTACCATGCATTGTTAGTACATATTTGAAAGAAAAATGTAATTACAGCGCAAGTGCGTTTTAAATTTAAGTATCACTTGCTAACGGTGAAGGAAAACATCGTGAGGAAACCTGCACACTTCAAAATTTATACAAAAAAAAATTCTAATGTGTGTGAAGTCTGCCAACCCGCACCTGGCCAGCGTGGCAGACTATGGCCTTAACCCTCGCAATATGAGTGGAGACCCACATTCCAACAGTGGAATTATAATGGGTCCATTATTATTATTATTACAGCGCAAAAATTAAGGGAGTATTAAGGTCGATTCACACTGTACTACAGACGCTCTCGTCTAACCTCTAAACACATATCATACAACCGCATCAGTGAGGTACGGTCTTATCTGTTTAAAGGTACATCGTGAATGAAGAAGGCTTAGTTTGGCTACACAACGTGTCAAGTAAATCGAACGAATATGAAAGGAGTATGGAAATTATCGAACGAGACGCGCAATAAACATAACAAGTAAACCACTATCTCACACACATACCGGCGTTGTATTATACTGGTTAACCATATGGTTTCCACAAAGAACTGAGACATTATAATAGTAACTGTGATAAATTTATGATGCCAAGGTGTAACATCTATACTTAAAACACCCAGCTTATGTGGGACTGTGGGCGGTAGGTTACATACCCAAGACCTTCGAATCGTGCAGGTTTGAGTAACTGTTCGAGATCACAATCTATGCATCACCTGATTACTTAACTAAAACTTGAGTTTTAGTACAACCATACTAAATACATGTCACTCAAAATTCAGGTGATTTTCAACAATCAGAGATGAACCATAAAATGTTAAAAAAGATGAAAGTAATTTAAAATATTCTTATTTTAATGAAGAGAAAATTAAAACATCTACAAGAATTTGAGGTACACGTATGGCGTTAATAGCTGCTGGCATAAATTAATCCAGAGAAACAGAAAAAAAATTGTATTTGTGGATAAAAACGGATCTCATCTACCGTACATGTCTTAAAATACCGTATTCTCCTTTTTCCCTCACGTGTCAGCACTAAAAGCAAAGGCGACGATTTACAGAACAGGACTATGATTCAAATAATGTATTACAAGTCAAGCTTTAAATAAGCTCTCAACTCTATATTAAAATTAATTCCTATTAAAACAAAAAATCTTATTAAACTTGCATCTTTCAGAACCACTTGTTGTGCCAGTCGACGCCAATGTAGAACATAAGTGCATTCTAGTAATATGTAGATGTGATAGAGCCTTCTAGGCCAGGAATGAAATCATTCTAACAGAACGCACCTCGAGTTCATACACCTTAATAATATAAAAAGTGCATCGGTGATGGCCACATCTAACAAAGTTCCGGCCACGTAGGGCGAAGTGAGCTTCACTGTTCGCTGACCACGGTACCCAACTACCTACGGAACCGGTTATCCCGCCCTTTGGTTAACTTACCGCGACAACCAGGTTGAAGAAGAACAGCACATATTTCACAAAACTCGTTCCACACCCCATTTTGGAAAGGCACAGCAAGTCACACACAGAACTCCACAAGTTAGCCACACACGAATTTACGTCTACGGTCGGTGGTACAACAACGTTACCGAACAACTTGTCGAAAGCGACTAAATGAAAATAAACTCAGATCGCGATGGCGACGCTACCCTGCCCGCGCCCCGCGCGTTCCTCATGAATCGTGACCCCTCATTCACCTATTCGCTCTCCCCTTCGTACTTAGGGTCGACAAGATCGGTTTATGCATTCTATCTCATTCCTAGGCATCTCATCTCAGAAGGGATTTTTTAATAAAGCAATTTTTGTATACTCGTTTAGTTCGCCACACTACAATGCAATATACCTATACCATAAGTTTTAGTCGCGTTCTACGAATGTATTATAAAGCAATTATTTTAAAGCCTGAGCTTTATATTATTCTAACACCAAATATCAATAATACGGAGAACTTTATAGCATTTGTAAATCTTTCCGCCTAATACCACTTCTGGAACGATCAAAAACTGTTTTAAAATTATTTTACTTGCTTAATAAAATAAAATCGATCCTAAAATACTTTACAAAAAAAAATCAAACCAAAAGAGGCGTTAGATTCTAAAAGTATCTGTTAAAGCTTTTTTATGACTCCACATTGCAAAAAAAATAAGTAACTGTAATTCATCAGCACCTTCTTCAGACATTTGCAACAAAATCTTCAATCACCGTAGTTATTATGAATATCATTGCATATTTGAATCTTATGACCCATTTTCATATAAGATAACAAATTGTAAGTCGTATTGTCTCTGGAAGTTCACTCAATAGTAAAAGGTTATGTGTCTCAATGATTTCGAACCAGACTCAAAGCTTAAAAAGTGAACTTTAAACAAAGCAGACGTATTAGCCCCTCGTTCGGAACAGACCGTCGGCGCGTCCCTAAACCTAAATCGATAATGGCTCAAATATGATTTCGTTAATGCTCGGTCTGAGCTGCGTTTCCACTGCGCGTTACGTCAAGATTGATGACGTAATCATCTTATATATTTTTTAGTCTACATGGCACTGTGCGTGTTTTACCGAGATATCATTTTGTCATATCAAAATCCCTACAATTACGTACAACCTATGCTCATTTAATTTAACGAACTTATGTTAATTACCTTTTCTATTTATAGGTTACGCTAAGTTGTCATTTAATTAGTTTCTAATTGTTTCAATATGATATAGATTATGCAATTTCGTTATTTTAAAGTTATAACAATGCTTCCTTTTTAACATTCTCATTACGTCATAGATCATCATTATCAATATCATCATCATCATCATCATTATCATCATTATCATTAGCATTATCATCATTATCATCATCATCATTGTCACCATCATCATTATCATCATCATCATTATCATCATTATCATCATCACCATTATCATCATCATCATTATCATCATCATCATCATCATCATCATCATCATCAGCCGACTTATTCTCATAGTAGTATTTTCTATAGATCATCATCATTATCATCATCATTATCATCATCATTATCATCATCATTATCATCATCATCATTGTCATCATTATCCGACTTATTCTAATAGTAGTATTTACAGAGAAGACCATGGAAACTTCTAGGTAAAGCACTCACAGTGCAAGGACACGTCCCGACGCCACATGCCGACACAGGATCACATCTCAGGGGAGAGATCGACTCACCCCCGCCAATATATAGCTACTAAATAACTACGTCGTTAAAAACTATTGCTAGCAGCGACAAATAGTACACGTAACAAAATATTACGACTTTATTTCGCTGAAGGGATAGACAGAAGTACACGGCTACCCCATTTCAAAACCTAGTAAGGACTCAAAACTAAATTTTAGAGGAGAGCGCATAAACGTAAAAACAGGTCAGCCTTGGAATGAATTATAGAAATCTCATTCATTTATATGACGTTTCTATTTCAAAGCTTCACGTCTCTTACAACTCGTATACCTTCTATCTAAGTAAGCGTTAGTAGCAACTATTGGAGTGTTATGTGTAGGTAAACTGAATTTATGAGGGGTAGGGGTGTCTGGTAAATATGAAAAATGCGTCTGGGAATATTATTGGCGTGACAGAGGGTAAGATGTACTTACCTATGTATACATTTCATCTATCCAACCTATCTAACCTAGGTATGAAGATGAAAAAAAAATTAATGTCATGTATTTTTTTTAAATTTCGAACAACTTTTTTAATTGAACGTTACACCAACCCAAACTATGCATGTAAAGTCGGTTTCACATATGTATAAGTATAGTAAAATATGTAAGCATATTATGGATCAAATGATAACATTTACAGGCATAATCGCCAGAAATAATGATATATTTTCTAATAATCATTTTACCAGGTCTCTTACTAGGTAGGCAGAAAGCACCGGATGTCTAATATCTTTACCCTCTCAGACCTGACGTGCTGCACCTAGAAGATTCATTCTTATACACGCACGCCGGTTTCCAGCGAATATTTGACCTTTTTTCAATAAAGTAGGTGAGTATTAATGTTCCTCGCGACCTGCATCTATCAAATACTATTATCGTTGTGTTTGTAATTCTTTCATTAGCTATTCCGACAACCCTTGCAAACCTTGTGTAAACAATGCTCTTCAAAACTAGTTGGCTCATATGTGGTTTCATATCCCGTCTTCAAACTGCCGGCAATAACGCAGCTATATAAGGCATTGTGTTCGTGCTTTCAAACATTCTTATTTCGCTTTCAACACGCAAAAACTACGCCTCAACCATAAACAAGCCGCCATGCCAGCGATACTCAAATTTTAGTGTTTTCGCTTTCAAGCCTTTATGACTTATTGTGTTTTGATGTTGAAAATATCGACCAGCCCTGAGCAATGGTAGTTATCAAACATTTAAATAAGCTTTCCTTTGAAATTAGTTTCTGCTGATAGGTATACACTATATATGTAAATGATATAATAAATAAATGTAGTGTCTTACGACGAAATATTATTACGCCCTTCTTCGAAAGGTAGAAAGAATCTCTGTTCCTCTTTAGAAAAAAAAATTTGGACATAATAAAAGTTGTCTTTTGACAGTTCTCGAAAGCCCACAAACTATCTGAACGGTCAGAAAATATTCGGGTTTTAGTAAGATTAGACAAATAAGTAGTCAATTAAGTCTGATATGGTTAGTATTCTACTACAGTTCCTGAACGAAAAGTTGAGGCCCAGTGCGTAGAGAAAGTCGCGCCGGACGCACTCCATGGCGCCGAGTTTTACGCACTTACGTTACTACGTACCACTTTCCAATAATTCGATTTAGCCCCAAGCGATCCCGCTACAATTCAATTATTGACATAGAATAAACATATAATCAACATTGTACGAGGATCCATATACCTAATTTTAAAAGTTGTTATCAGTTCATTTTGCAACTGGGAAAATCAATTATGTTACACAATTAGCCAAACCTACTGTGTCTGACTAATGTACGTACGTTATTATATTTGGTTTCCAGGGCAAAAATACCTACAAATATCATGGCTCTCAAAAGTTCCATAAAACACATACATAGAAATTCAATCTTCCACAATGTTAATAAAATGTAATGTACATCAGCAAAATGGTTTTTAATTAGGAATTTCGTGCGATGGTCCTAAGAACAATTTATAACAAATGAAAGTATTATCTTGTCTGTCTGTTACCTTTTTTGAACATTGCTAATAAAATGTATGGTCATTTTCCTTATCCTCTGTTTTACATTGGACATAACCTAAAAACAATCGCATAGTAAGCAGTTAGGTAACTATGACGGCCATAAAGATCCCGGAAGAATAAATAGCCATATATTGTTTATACCTAGTTATACTGTTTGACCTTCCGTATTCTGGCGAGGCGCCAGATTTCTGTTTACATTTCCTTATAGAAAGGATAAATCTTACCACCCCCGTTTTATGTGCCAGTTTTTCTCGTAATCGACAAATATAAGAAGGTCGCAGTTATTGTTTTAATAAACTATAAACCTGGTTACCACTAACTGTATAAGGCAGCATTGATCACTGAAGCAACAACTTTCTTTTATTTTTATATTTTATTAGACGGAGGAGGAAATATTCCCAATTTGGGTCAGCTTTTTTTGAATGAAATATTCACTGAGGTATTTAAAAACATAGTTGTCTAAACTATAAGTATGTAGGTTTGATGATCATGTGGTCATCCTAGCACAGACTGTCCATTTTGGGAATAGCCATGTGCAAAGATTTCCCAAGATATTATTATTGTGCGCAGAAATCATTGTTATATTTAACCGTCTACTTATTATTACATCGTCACGCCCGGTTCTTTGCGGGGTACGTAGAGAGCACTGAATCGCAAATATCTATTCTTACAGAATTGACCTACTTCTACATCCATCACTTTCTTCATACACATACACCAGTTTTGGTGAATTCTATATCCAACATCTACCAATATCTCATTTAGTCAAGATACGAGTAAGTGAGTCTTGGTCGCCTAAGTACGTATCTGTGTATGCGCGCGTGTGTAGTAAATCCTCTAAATAAAAGTCAAAAGAAACTACTGAGATCTGTAAATAAATTTATAATAGTTACTTGAGAATTGGACTGTACTTAACATTAAATAGAAATAGTTGGTTCTTGTCGGGCAGTCGTGCATAGATTTCGGTTTTAATGTGGTGGTGCTAAAAAACTCGAAAAATTTCTTAGTCTCGGCCTTAAAAACAACGTTAGCTTTCAGCACCATTTTTTGGAAGCATTAGCAAAAAATGAAACAAAAACCACAGACACAGTTTCAAACTCAAAAGATTTCGCTGAAGAAAAGAGTATTCTAGCAATAGGCACTGCTACTCTCGGAACACTAAGAAAAACTTTTCCACTGTACTCGTAGCTTCTTTTATACAATTTACAACATTTCGTACTCATTTAAAAATAATGTATCGGTGACATTATGATATTCCTGCAGATATATTTTGAGACCGTCACGCTGATTATTTGTTTCAAGAAAAATTATGTTTTTACGTAGGTAACAATAGTATAATGTAACTGGTGGCATCACAATGCTTGGTACGAAATGTTATGAGATAAAAATACAGAAGTTATAAAAACGAACTTCGAGTCGTAATATTTAACTACAGGATGCTGAGGCGTGCAGTAACCCAATAAATATATTTTACACAAACATTGTATTTTATAAGGGGTTCCAACCACCATCTCAGGAACCCAAGCCAACCTCACCTGCACGTGGTACACTCTGCTATAACAGACGAG
>DWEC01002190.1:0-12034 GCA_018245735.1 Microceris miodesmiata
CCAGGGTTGACTGGGAGAGAATGCCATTAGGCATTAAGTACGCCCTTGTATCCCTTAGTTTAAGGTGCTGCAAAAGTTTAATAAAATAAATAAATAGGTATGTGTAAAAAAGTGGCACAACTCTGTGGTTACATTAAAAAAAAACACAAGCTTTCTATCAAAATAACACGGGAAACGAGTAAATAATAATCAATGCAATATGTTAAAATGTACTATGAATGTAACTTCGTTTTTCATTTTATACCTATACATACATCGGTTCAGAAAACTTCTTCTCCATCAGCCAGTATCTAACCTATTTAGTCAACATAAGTTTTATTCTTGTCTTATCAGTATTAGTGGCGCCGCTTAGGGGGGGCCTATGTCCAGCAGTGGACATCTAGATGCTGACGATGATGAAGTCTTATTCTCCTTCCGTACTTCCATCCATAAACATTCGCATTGTATATCTGTTATGTCATTCATTCACCAGTCATTCTCTCTGCATGTCTCAACATACTGTTTATAACGACAGATAGTCTTTCGGATATAGCCTTATTATACGTATACTGTATTATCGTGTGCTGCTTAAGGTCTACCGCGCCAACAACGAAGACAACAAAACATCCAGACCTCTGCATTGCACTTCTGATAGTACAGCAATATGGCCAATAAAAATGGTCAAGATCGCCATAAACATAGTTCATAACTTTTCTACGTAATTACGTCGGGCGAAATAAAAAAAGGTAAGGAGTGGTAAGGAGTAATGGTAAGGAGTGCACTATACATTTACATTTGATGTAAGTATGTAGATTTTATTAATAAAATTAGATTAGAATTTGTACTCTTGATTCCTATTCAAGTTACACACGTATCAAGAAGCTACAGATAGGCGATTTGAAATAAAAGAAATAAAACAGATGTCACAGTGATTCGAAGGCAAAAAAATTGGCTTAACAATAATTATTTGTCTATGTACTTAGTTATAAAAACGTGCAATTTCTCGCACGTGTATGTCAAAACGCTTTTACAAAATGAAAAGCCTACTTTCTGACCAAAACATTTATTGTAAAACAAAATATCATTCATTGTTAAATTATAATGGCAAATGCTACCGCGTGTATGTGCCAACGAAGTTCACCCTATTTCCGCGCAAAATGACGTAGAGGAAGGGCCGGTCCACTTTGAACTGTATTGGAGATTTCGCTTTCTTGGCACCGGGCTCTGCCGAGCAATCTGTAAAAGAAAAGTTAAATATTTATAACTATTGAATTCCTAAGCAAATAATGCAAATATATACAGTTGTCGTTTGTTTTTCGATCAGAAATCGTTTGCAGACGTCTACGGACAGCAGCGGTTATCTATGATTAAAAAAGAAAAACTAAAGTTGTGCTGCAATTGTAAATTAAGCATCTGATATCTGACACGAGTCTGATTGTTTAGATTTTTACGCTCCGTAGACATCAGTCATTGGAAAATGGATAAGAATAAATTATAAATTTCGATCACCTGCTGGAGGCGTGGCACCGTTTTCCTCAACTTTCACGTGGGCTTTTTGGAAAGCTTTGGATACTATCAATGCCTGATCGCGCACCAAGCCAGCTGCTCCCTCTTTGAAAATGCTTGACACTCCCATCTGGAATTACATATGTATATTAGCCACCATTACCCCAAAGTAGGCAGATCTATTAGTGGCCAGGTTGAGATCCGGAACAATTAACTTACATGTCCAGTATGCGTCTAAGTTCTAGGAGTATGCGTTTCTCGTTTCTGTTCATCAAAACAGCTGATAATATCAATGTGAGGTTTTGTTATTTTTATTCGTTTATGTGTACTCGATTTATCTACTAGTACAACCATGATATTTAGGAAAAGTTTTTGGTATAAAAGGAGACTTTAGGACTAAGGATTATTCTTATTTAACAAATCGTCAGATAGAAATAGTGACAAACGATATGTGCTCAAGACTCCTCTCCCCTCCTCCACTACCTAACGTACTTCAGTAATCCACTCCTAATATAATCCACTAATCCCTGAATAGCCGTGAATGAGCTCTTGAGACATTTGCAACATACTGTCTCAAACTTTTTGCAAAAAATTACTTAAGCTGTCATTGCTCAGTTTTTTACGCATCCGCTCTCTACCTACCTTAATAATTATAGTTACTGCAAAAATACCTTCGGTAAAATTTTCTTGAGATCCAGGGTACTTGTCATATCGATTTTGGGCATCTCCAATACCACATCGGTTTCCGAAAATTTGCTTGATTGAATACTCTCTAACAGGCCGCGCTCGGCTAACTTCTTCAGAACGTTTGAAAGTCCGTCTTTCTTGTCGGGCAGAACAACAATCATACGAGTACCCGGAAGACCGTACGGCAGTTCCACCATCTATAACAATCGTTATAAGTAAGAATTTAATTTTACCAAACAAATCTGTCAACAAACATTTGTTCAGATCAGTTATTACTAAAAGTCAAATACTTTGTACATTATCGAAGAATATATCAAAAGAATAAGACTGTCAAAAAATGAAAACAGTTCAGTTAGTATCAAAAAAGCAATCAAATATCAACAGTCAGATTGTAACTGAGCAAACAAAATTGATAGATAAATCGGCCAACTTCGGTAATGTACGGCTTGAATCCTTCGCACGCCTAATTTTAAAAGGGTTTAAATATAATACGTTATAACTTTAGATGAAACCATCGTGAGTCAACCTGCACGCCGGAGAGATTCACATTATTTTCTCCAATCATCAACTGTGTAAGTCAACTACTGAACAGACCTCCCCTGGGGAGTTTTGGCTATATACCACACGATGGGCATATACTCGTAGATTGGGGATTGCAGAGCACATCTTCTTGCGCCGCCTACGCTGTTGGCCGTATACGGGCAGAGTATTTAATGTAAATATGTAATCATCCACCAGATTATCTGATGGATGATTACATACACACACACACAGCACAGCACACAAGGATACAGATGAAGCTCACTTATCATGACTATGAGTCGGAGATTTACTGTGCTATTCGCAATGTATGCCTATGATTAATGCCTACGATTGTTCCTTGCAAAACTTACCCTGACGCCAATTCTGGAATCTTTTCCGTAAGAGAGACATGTTTTTAGCTTCATCATAGGTTTCTTTACGGTTTTTGATTTATCCACATAGAACTCTCTTTTGTCTGCTTCGTTGAAGACAAACGGGTGCTTCAAGTTCGCCTAAAATAATTTAAATTACTTTTTACTTACATATTTGCGTGCTCACCTAGGACTTAAAATTACAACTTAAATTAACTTAAATTGCCTTATAAGATACAATACATATTCTTATGTAGGTATTTAAAATATCTATTGATTTAAATCATGCTTTATACACGGTAACCCACGGATGTAGAAAATCGACAGAAACCTGCTGAAAGAACAATCTCGGCACCATTAAACTGTTGATAGTTGTACGAAACAATTGATACAGTTACCTTAAAGTATATAATATTGAAAAGAGCCAGTAAAGTGCCGTCGTCCACCATCTCCTCGTTTCCAAAACTTGTCATAAAACCTTTGGTTCTCTCGGAAGTCTGAAAATGAATAAAATTTGTGTTCACCTCGATTCCCTAACATACACAAGCTCAGTGTGTTATTCAAACAGAAAACGAATATTATAGGAATAAAATAATGTGGCAACCCGCGAAATTATGTATAATTAAATATAAGTACCTACAAAGTTAAGAAAGTTAAATAAGAGGGAATGGTGTAAATACCAAATGGTGCCCAACCAACGGCTAATAAGGAACACGAGTTTTGCGATGTAACTGGATCGGAACACGTTAACGGTTTCCGAACCTGTAAATTTCAATGTCACATTTGCATAATAGTAGGTAATTACGTAATAAACAACAATCATTGTAAGAAAAAAATATTCGGTAACACACACCAAGCCCTTCTCATTCTGAGAGGAGACTTGTGTCGACTTTGGAACGATGAAACATTTAACCAGATGATACAACAAACCACATATTTCTTGTTTTACAGCTTAATTGATTTATCACTTATCTCGCCTCGCGTGTCGGTAACTGTTTTATCGCAATGCGGTTTAATTTGTGTAACTTAATATGTATATAGATTTTTTTTACCCATTGATTAATTCTATCCGTAGCGTTCTTTTTTTGCGCGAAGTCTATTGGCTCTACTTCGCCTTTGTAAGAAAGGACGACGTTAGAGAAATTTTCGTCCAGAGTGAAATTGTCAGATATGAAGATCTTGTTAGCCACTAACAAGTTGTTAGGATTTCTAGAACTGATCGTTTCCATTGTGGAAATATATTGTTCTTGAAGCTGTAAAAAAATTAGATATCATAATACTTATGCATGTATAACAGACAGCCACTCACGCCATCTATTAACGCATCAGGAGAATATTTACGTCTGTAGATATATTCCTAGTATCAGAAAAGGAAAGTAAAAGTTTAGTTCTTTGAAAAGTATAAACATCAATTTACAATGTGTTTAACAATGGTTGGGTTATTAAATTAATTCGTCTTGTAAATTAACTGCAATATGCTTACTTTAGTAAGCATTTCTATCACAAACACGTACAGATAAACACTGTAAGATTCTACCAGCACATTTTCAATTGTAATTACCTTGTCGTAATCTGTGTAGCCCACCAATTTCATGATCTCGTTTCTGCTCTGGCCCTGGGTACCGGCAGAGTACATGGCAAGTAGCGTCATGACGCCCAGAGGCGATGCGATCACAGTCTTATCTTTGGCACCTTGGAACAATCCCTTAAGGCAAACATAATGTTTGGTAAAGAAACATTCGAATAGGACAAATGAATAATTCAATATACCATTACATACTTATACGTGGAACTTCACTTGAGTAACAATTGGTCATATTTATATGGACAGTGAAAAGGTGGAGTTACGTATACGCAAAATGGCTAGCAGCGGTTCGATGCGAAGAACTGAAGATCGAGCTCAGTGGCGTCCTATTATTGGAGAGGCTTACGTTCAGGATTGGACCGGAGTAAGTAATCATTCTCAAATAATGATGATGGTTTAATTTGTGTTTGCCACCCGCGACAAATGTTTCCTTCACTGGAAACGTGCCCCCATAGGAATACGTGAGGGTGTGTAAATAGTAATTTATTTATAACATTCGTGTTCTATTGATAATTACCTACCTTTTATTCTGAAAATATTATCGAAACAAATGTACTGTTATGAGTCTGGACTGAGACGGGTACATACCTGTATCATTTTCATGGCTGCGATGTCAATAGCTTTAAGTGAGCTCATCGGGGGAGCATTTTCCTGCGCCTTGCTGATGGCTGTTGACACATTTAACAATTTCTTGTTTTATATAAAATTGTTGTGAAATAATAAGACCTACACTTTTGACAAAAATATTTTTTTCAATGAATGTTAGGCAATGATATAACTGATGATTTTTAATGACTGTTAAGCAATGATATAATTAATTTTGTAGGCTATATCTTCGTAAGCAGAATAAGTTACGTTTATGTAACATTTGTAATGGATACCTAATTTGTTATATTTAATTTTACTTATTACACTTCGGATTCCACATTACCATGATGTTATTTGTATCTATAATAGAGTCTGATCAGCTCCTACGTTCAGTAACTGCATGAGGCTGTATGCAATGATTCATTCCGCGGACCAAGTAATTCATTTAGTGTCGGGGAATAGCATTGCATTTATGGCTGTACACAATTAGAATTTTATTTTTATTCAAGGATGGGTAAGATTTCTACTTATGAAACGAGATATCGTTTAGGCGACATTTAAAACAAATTCCGTACATCTTGTTTCACTTAGGCGTTGATTTACCTACATTACAGTTCTAAGTAATCATTCTTCTTTCCCAAGGATTAAGTTATCTCTATGCTTAGTTTTAACAATATTTGAGGTTGGTTTAAATTCGGCAATGCCCGGTCAGTATCCAAATTGACCGGGCATTATTTATAATGCCTTCAATCATCAATTGCTCCATAATATATAGATAATAGCGGCTAAATTTTGGCTAAACGCTTCAAAATCATTATTCAAATGGATAAATTTCAATCGTAAGTTACAAACTTACCGATAAAAGTCAAAATCGTAAAATACTTCATGTTTTCACTAGAAACATATAATAAATATTAATATGTTAACGATGAATTCATCTACACAATGAAATTGTTTTGTTACTACCACGATAGAAATACTGCACAATTCCTTCTAATCAAAATACATGGAAGCAGGTAATATATACATATGTATAAGTAATAAAAATCTCATTATACATTTACTCGTAATTAACAAATAAATTATGAAAATTTCATGACATTTCTTTATCTGTATATAATGACTCTGTCATTAAGTTAATAGGTATAGTGATTTTATAATTGTGTAAGTAATTATTGAATGGAAACCACTGTATTGATGTCTTATAATTTTATTGTTATAGAGATTTGTTGCAGAGACCAATTCAACATTTAAATATATATTTATGTTATTTTATGTGACATCACACCTGTAATCTCCGTAGGGGTAGGAAGAGGTGTGTGGTACGCCCCCAAGTTTTACCAGTTATGTTTACGTTCATCAACATCATCTTCATCAATTTTACTCTCATTCACTTCTGGACATAGATATTTCCAATAGCACGCTAGTGAGCTCGATCTTGAGCTCTTCGAATCCGAACGCTGCCAGCAACATTGCGTACCTAGCTTACGCTTACGTTCGTACGTACGTATATAACGCTTACGTTCCACAATGGAATAGGTGGTGAGTTTACTGACATACCCCCGGTACAGACCCAAACTGGTAGAAATTTCAATTAGAAAATCTGATTAGGACCTTCCGATCTGCAATCGCGCTTGCGATCACCTTGACCAAGTTATATCCTGTGTTATTTGCTATGCTTTGTTATGCATGGTTATTTTATTAAAACGCTACATGGTTTACGAACCATAACACCAGTACTATTGCGGCATGTGTAGAAATTCGAATAAATATACTAAATTTCTTAGGTTTATTATAAAAAATGTGGGTATCTTATAAACGGGACAGACGTACGGCGAATCAACCATATTTATGAATAGGCGCTCCAGTAGATGGAATGGTATTAAAATACTTTGCAAAACTTCATACAATTAAAATGCAATAAAAAAATACTTGATTAGGATATTGGAGCTTCTGATTGAAGTTACATAGCACTTACCAACGATAAGTTTCTCTTATTCAAATGTTCCTCATAAATTGCCTACGATTTCTTTAGTAACATTACCATAAAAATTGATCATTTTTTATCGCTTAATTCCAGCAGTAATAAATACCATATTGTGTCATATATTTTCTATTTTTCTTTATCCGTGTTAAGGCAAAGAAAGAATCGGACCCCAAGCAGGGATACAGTGTCGTAAGAGGCAACTGAATCCAGCGCTGACTGATTGTGTTATGACGCAGCCTACATAGTCCTGACCAAATCCAATTGCCACCTACTTGAAGCAGCGTAGGAAATGCGAAAAGCCATGCTCTGTAATATCCAACTCGCATGTTTAACTTGAGCGTTGTAGACAAAATCACCACCATGTCCAGCAGGGGACTTAGATTAAATAAGCACTAATTTTATTAAGCATTAACATTGTTGGGGTGATACAACCCATTTCACGGCATACAAACATTACGGCCAATATACCGAACGTAACAATAGTATGTTGATCTAGATTCTATTCTATTCTAGATTCTAGAATAAACCTTTCCCGTACTTTCGATGACGAAATTAAAAAAACTTACTTTACAAAAAAGCTTTATTTACTTTGTATTTTGCATTTAATAGCAACGTATACTAAAATAGGTTTCATTTAATACATTACAAAAATCGATAGCCATAGACACGGTTAAATTTTTTTAAGTTAGAGCTAAGCAGACACTCGGCCATACAGAAAACTCAAGAGTGGCAAATTAACTCTAGGATTTGATCTCTCCATGTCGATTACTCAACAGGTTTAAAGCATGTGGGGCATTTACTGAAGGTGTGGTAAACACATATAAAATTCACAAGTTGATAAATATTTTATGTCGCCTGCGAAAACTCTCGGCGTAGAATTCATCAACAGGTGTAATTGGGTCGAAGTTTCCAAACCAGTCGTTTTTGTTAGATAGTGTACCTTTACCCAGTGACACTCTATTAAATTATTAACTAACTTGGAATACAGAATGTCTAGCATAACGACTGCTGGCCCGATGGTCTAATAAAACAGTTTTCACAGTTATATGATTCATAGAAATCTCTCCCGGTCAACCTGTGCGCCAAACCAACCAATGTAATGTGACCTAGGTAACATCTACTACAACACTATTTTACTACAACATACATAACATCTACTACAACACTATTTCACTGGATCTCAATACTGTAAACACATCTTGAAATGAGAAAACATATTCTTCAAAAAATCTTATTATAAGATGTCATGAAATGCAACTCGTAATTTTCTAGCGATTGGCTAACCCTTAAATCTAATTTATACATCTACTTTAAAAATATATTTTATTAATAAGAGACTCGAATATTTATAATAAGGTCATTTTTGCAAGCCACACCAACTAACCAGATGTTATGGGAACCTCGATGCTAATAAGGCCTCACTGGCGAACACTCGTGTTACTTAGATAGATTTTTATATACCTGCAAAAACTAAGATGCATCCTTTCATAGATTAATGCAATAAAATTTATCATAATCCCCAAAAGTTTTTGATAAAATGTTTAGATCATCCATTAGATAGATACAAATTTAAAAGTGTATATTTTTAATTAGTACCCGCTCCTCTCCATACTGCAGTTTTTAAAGTATACACTATACAAACACAGTGGCAGTAACATACAAACTATTTTGTGTAAAATATGGATGTATACATTAAAACAAGGATTATAGGATTGTTCAAACTACAATAATTTGCAACTGAATGGTGTCAGTAAATTATCCTTCTGTCTGTGGCTCAGCTATACAGTGTTATAATAATTTTAAAAGTATCACAGCATAAATGTTTTTTCTTTAAGTAACAGATGCATCTATGAAAAATACAAATACTGTAGACTATATAGACTATATGATGTTATCACTAGATGCACACAAGTTGCATATCTTCATATTACACAAACTCCAACTTACATAATATTACACTATTTTAAAAAGGAACCTTTGTTGACATCCAACATATTACAAGAAAAAGATAGTTTGAGCTGAAGCAAGTCAGAACACTGATTATCAGTAATTTCAACCACCTCGCAGGTAGTGAGTGCGCATATCGTTCACACTGACCGCACCACTCTGAACACATTCCAGGATAGCAAGCAGCAGTCTCGTCACTTTATGCTTTGCAGCAAATTCCAACAGATCGCAGGCGTTTTGCGCAGTTAAGCCACTCACCAGCTTATCCACACACTTCTGCTCCAGATCTGGCATCATGTAATATGACGCGAGGAGCAGGACTTGCTCCAAGCCGCTTTCAGGTAGAGTGTGCAAATAAACATAGTCCTTCAAATGTTGCAGTGTTAAACGAGAAGTACCTGGAACATCAACTGAGCCCTCCGTCGTTTCCCTCCAGGCTCCACCCAGCATTCTTCGTAGCACAGGGCTAGAGGCAGCTAAGACCGCTCTATGTACGTGAACGGAACCGTTCTCCCCGCGAAGTTCAAAATCAGTCAATTCATTATCGTCATGCAGAGAAGCGAAGGAGCTGGTACTGGGTAGTATATCCATGTGGACTGTTACATCGAAGCTATACTGCTGTTTTTTGTTATCGTGCACTAGATGCCAGGTACCATCGTCACTGATAAACGACTTGTTTGTAATACCCAACTCGTTGCTTGTGAACTTAATTGTATATGTCAAATCATCATCGGGACGAAGCTTGACAAATCTAATACAAATTAAATTGTTATAGACGTTTGTGTGGCCATTGTTCACCTGGGCTGCAATCACTCTCACTTGAAAAATCGCTGCACCACTAATGACATATTCAGTACTAGTCTTAGTAGCGAATGGAATATTATAGTTAGTGACACCGATCGTTACAGACAATGTGTTTCCTCTTTGGATTAAGCTTTTTGCTTCCATTCTGCAATTGACAAAACATGTTAAATAGAAGGTATAAAAAGATAATTGATTGTTAGTTTTTTTTATTCTAAATGTAGTTTTATCCACTTTATAAAAAGACAATTGTGAAATGCATAAAATGAGAGACAAATGTATTTACTTAGCAAAATCTAGTCATATTAATGATTTTCTGTTAATTTTACATAGACTGTGTCTTAAATGACAAATCAGAAAGCTTGATATGTATTTGGAGTACTTTCAAATGAATAAAAACATATTGGCTAGCAGATATGTTTGACAGAATTTAATTATACATTATATTGTCTCTTAAAAGTGTAAGTTTATACAGGACCTTTGTAAACGTTTGACACGGGAAAAATATTTAATTGCAACCGAAATCAATTTTCTTTTAATTATAAAGGGCTCCAAGTGGATTACATTGATAAAAAATTAAATTGTAAAATAATCCAGGGAGCTGGCAACACATTTGTAACCAATACATAAATATAGTACTAAATATCTATAACCGCTGCTATGATAAAATACATATATAATAAAATGCAATGAAAAAACTGTCCACTTCCAATTAAAAAAAAATTTCAGACCTTAAGCTCATTGTGGGTCTTCCAAAAAAATGACGTTGCATAGCACTGACCTAGTCAACCGAACGATGCCCTAATGCCCTGCACATGAGATATTACCATCAATGGAAAATTTGACTTCTGTACATTTAAAAAAAATTGTAATGGCTAGAACATCATAGGACAACAGACATACAACCATTTGATCCGAAAATAGCCACAATTTGTACTATTTGACCAGATAGCTAATAAATGATATATGTACATAATATGTAAATGAAAAATCTGAATAGATAAACATGTAACCAGTATTTATGCTTATCATACAACTGTTTCTCCTGGGTGGAAACCACAACAGCCTGGAGACTTATTATATAAATTTCATCTTTAGAAATAATAGTGAGTATTCAGACGAAAAGCTCCAAATGATAGCTCCCTTCATTTAGTCAAGTTTTAGCAGTGGAGATGTAAGCAGTTAAGTTCTTAAGCTGAAACATGCTTCTAAGGCCAGTTAAGACCAGTTAAGACTGGTAACCTGCTGTATTACCGGTCCAATTGATCAGAAACGAAATAATAAAAAAAAAACAGTGAAATAATTCACTTTCATAAATGTTCAATGGCGATTTATCAGTTTGTGAATACATCACTCAAATTTTGAGCATGTGTTCTTGTGTTATATGAAGACAACTAATAATAAATCATTGATCAAAGGTCCAGTGGTTTGTGAACCCACCAAGGGTTGTGGGTTTGAATCCCACCCAGAACAATTTGCTTGTTATAATTTTGTGTTTCACCAAACTCTAGTAAGCAAGTGGTTCCAAGTCACATGCAATACAATATGAGATTTTTTTAGAGTGACTCTAAATAGTTAGCCCAGTGTATGGCAATAGGTTCACCACCTATTCCATGGAACCTAAAGAGTAACTGGCGAAATGTGGGAGTGTACTACACTCCTTTGCCTACCTCTTTAGGGAATGCAGATGTGATGTTATGTTTCACTCTAAATATTTCCAGATTGTACTAATAGAAAATGAAGACAATGTATAACAGCATTAGATCAATATTACATGAAGGGGTATACAGAGTAGGTATAGTACTCCCACTTTTATCAATTATATTATATTTCCCATGGAATAGCGGGTTATCCTGTTGCTATATAGGTACCTGGACAAATCCTAAATACCTAATAATACTTTGCCCACCTAGAGAATGAACCCAGGACTTTCTACTTAACAGTCAAAGTTGCAACCAACTTGAAGAAAAAATGGTAGAATCCATCTTCTTCTTCTTAGCGTGTCGATGACAAACATGTTTTATAATAAGTCCCTAAATGCTCTTAGCCCAGAATTTTGCC
>DWEC01002191.1:0-12034 GCA_018245735.1 Microceris miodesmiata
CAAAATATTAATAGGTCTTAGCGCTACAGGACAAATATACTGATTGGCATCAATACTGAACATATTTTCCTTATAAACAATAGTTATGAACTATATTTTAGCCTTCACATCCAATAATTTATTACTCCCATGAGCAATTGCAGAAATGAGATACTATAGAGCTAAACAGAAAAAATCCATAAAATTTGATATTAATGGAGGGGTATTGTAATTTTAGAAATGGATCTACCATACTGAACAGTCTTGCTTCAGAAATGAACTTGAACTCAAATCAGATAATACCAAGAATCTAACTAGACATGCAAATAAGATTTTTTTTTAAATACCTTATTTGAAAAAACACAAACAAATATGTGAAAATTTATTTCAATACATATAACACTATATAAATACATATATTTCTTTCATTACAAACAACAATCAAGTTTAAGTCAAATAAATAGTGTTATTAACACTGAAAGGCCATATGAACTTCAGTCATTTGATATTGTGAGATGTGTACTAATATTTCACTTGTTTATATTACATTATGTGTTTACTGTTACTTGTTAAAGAAAAGATAATTTTGTAACCTGTGTTTGTTTCTCATATGTGCTTTAAATAAAACCTAAACTCAGAATATCATATTATTAAAGTATGTTTAAACAGGAAAAACATACAATGTTTTAATTATGTGTGGCATACATTACCATACATGCACAATACGTAAAGACAACTCTTAGGTGCCAAATTGTTTATTTGTAACCTTATAGGTTAGTAAGTAACCAATGAATGACATAATGCAGAAAATAAACATACAGTTTTTTTACTGTTACATGTGAAGATGCCAAATAAATAGAAATGATAGTTATGACTGAAATGTACAAGAATAGTACTTACACAACCATGCCATAAGCCCCCTCTCCGATGTATTGCAGATTTTTGTACCGGGGGCCCACCTCGAAGACTTGGCCGCGCACAATCTCGGCGTTGGGGTTAGTAGTAGTAGCTGCAGCTTCTGCCATCGCGATGCACAATTGGGTAAGCCGGACGAGCACACTAAAACGGAATGTTTACAGTGCTCACTACTGTCAGTGCCTCAGAATCCAGTATCCAAATATCTCATAGACAACACCGCGCGGTTCAGTCCTCGAGCACCAAGTCACTATAAGTGGGTAACGATCAACCAAAACAAAAATGATTTATCCGACCTACATTATCTACTAGACAACCAACTCGCTTATCATCCTCTTTCGCCTATGCGTCCGACTTTCTTGGACACTCCCGTACGGAAGCAATACCGTTACAAAAGTGAAATGAGCTAGATCGGACAGCTTGTTGTCTCTTTCATTCGTACGCATTGTACCGTTTGGATATTTGTACTAGATACGTAGTGTCAAAATAATTTACCGCCGTTTCTACGCCTCTAACTAAGATTATTATATACACATGCATAAGTAAATCAATAAATAAAGTTTTTGAAATACAAATAAATTAATATCGAGATATATATGTTCCATGAAAATAAAAACTAGTAGTAGTTTCGAAGAGTAAAATCTCGTATCTGTCATGCAATACTGACGTGTGTCAATGAACGTGAAGTTTGCGTTGCTTTGATATAATTGGGTATAAAATTTTATTTTGTTTGTTTATTAACTTTGTTTGTGTAACTTTACTATATAGATAAATGTATATGTGGACTATACATATAACTGTTTACTAAATAATTAGTAGAACCTAGTTGAGATGGTAAAAATAACTCCCGAGGTGGCGAAGCAGTGACCTCGTCGAATCAAGTCGAAGGACTGTCGTTAAATTTGTTTAGGTATGTCGGTTTGGTCAGCCAGCACGGTGGGCAATAATTACCACTGCGTGCAGCCAGGCAGTCGTTACGGTCACTCTAATAACTGGTGTCCAAAATTAAACAAGGTATGATAATGTTTTCGAGCATGTTTTAATCAGATGACACTGACACTGTGTGGCTTCATTAGTAAATTGGCAAAGAAATAATATTCACTCTTTGGTGTTAGGTAGATAGTTAAAAGTATATTTGAAGTAGTGTGAAGGCAAAGCAAGTTGCATTGCTATTTAAAACATAATATTTGTATGTATCCTATTGAGTTACTTTTATCCAGTCGTTGCTATACAACATTTTCGGTAAATACATAACAGTCTTTGCCAAAGAAATAGTGCTAAATTTGAACTTTTTTATGAATTAGACATAGTCATGCACTTTTGTTGTACAATCATGTTGTAATATTTTTTAATTAGTTTGGTATAAGTTGCATGATCTTATATACAATAATTACTATATTTTGGTTTGAATAGCACAGATACATAGTGATGCACTATTTTAAAATATTCATCTTATTCCTCACAAGAAATGTGATTGATTTGATTGTTTTTACATCTTTCATGAAGTTTAAGTCATAATTGTCATGCTAGGAACCTTTAAGCATGTCTGGTAGTAATGATTGAATGTTAATAATGGTGGTTAACTACCAATTATCTAATTGATTTATTATTACAGAGATGAATCATAATAACATGGTGATGATAGTACCTAGTAGTAAATATAATTTTTAGTAGTTTTGTGCTGTAGCAGTTATGAATTTAAACTACTGTTATATTTTATTTAAAAAGTATTGCAACTAAAATGATGCTAGTAATTTGTGTACTAAGTAGCTTGTGATTGTTTTAATCAATTATATTCTTGGTTTCATTTAGTGGAATTGATGACAGGAGTTTAAAGAAGCCTATAAATTTGGTTTTGTTTGGTGCTGCACTGAAGCTGGAGACTCTACACATAGTTAGTAAAGCTGTTACAATATCAATGTGAGTTTAATATTAATGGGCATTTGGCGGATGGGCTTTGGTCATGCAGTTCCATTAGTTGACTTCATTTATGTTACCATAACAGCTGTTTGGGTGATAATGATTCTCCGTAGTGTGCACCTAATCATTAGATCTCAGGAATGCTGTTAGTGAATAGTAAATTATTCGTTTCTGAATGTTTGTGTGCATAAGATGTGTTTCTGAGGCATAGAGATTATCTATTAACTAATATATTGAGAATGAGTAGTAATATTGATGACACTGATTATCTTGTATCAGATTAACTTGTCCATGTTACATGTAGGATACAAGATGCTGTGTGGCTAAGTCACTGACACCATGATTCTCATGTTTTTTATATTAAGTATCGTCAGACTTCCTGAAAAATTCTCCTTGTCCTTTTCTGAAAGATGCAAGATAGCACTGTGTATATTGCCGTATTTAAAAATGTAAAATGCCATCGATAACTTCAACATTCCATATCAATTTCGATGTCTGAATTTTGCTTAGATTCTTAGCCTTACCTTTCTTGCCAATAGCCACTGCCACAAAGCCAACTTTGACTACCATTGTATTGATGATTAGATACGTTTTGGCCGGTTTTGATCTATATTTGTTGAGCTTTTAGGGTAAATAAATTGTTTGTCACTAGTAAGTGATAAATATGTATCATGATAAGTGAAGATCTAAAAACATTTAGCTACACATCAATTACATATTACTATTTACACAATCTCTATATGATAGATTCGTTGACAAATATTTAGGTGTGGTAATTGATATTTTTTAGAAATTGCCTTAAGTGTCTCAATATTATGTCTACTTCTGTGGAGAATTATTTAGATTTGTGAATATTTGACTAGTGACAATGAGACAGTCCTGTTGCTAATGGAATAATTATTAGTTTTCCTATGCATTGAAGAAAAATAAATTGGGAGAAATATTACCAAGACCTTTGTTATGGTGAGTGCTTCAACAAGCTATTTAAATTTGTGTCTATATAACTTTCCCAATGCCATGGAATAAGGGATTATGATAGTACATATTACAATTGGCATGTGCATTTTTATAAAGTGCTTATATGTTATCTAACAAGGCATTCACAGTTTGAAATGAAATGTTTCTCCTAAAAAGGCACAAATGAGTTTTCCTTTTCTGGCTTCCCTTTCACTCTAGCCTCTAACCATAAGGTGATTATTAGCTGTACATAGATGTACTCGTATATAAGACTAGTAGGGGATTGTATTGTAATATTTTTTTTATATAACCATCTATCCTTACAGTGTATTTGGTGTTGGAGTTAATAGTTTAGTCAGGGTTCTATTAAAATCTCCTTTGAATAACCCTTCTAAGGTTAGTTTAGAAAAAACTATTAGATTTTTTGGTGTAGAAGCTTCCTGTAAAGTCACATTTATGTGTTTGTGTGATTGGGAATTGATCGTAAATGTATTTAGTAGTGTAGTGTATAGAGTGTAGTTGCATTATTCTGTGTTGTCTTTATGTCAGCTTATTGGTTGTATTTTTGTTGCCTAATGATTCTTACATTTTTAAACGATTTTTTTATCATATCAGGTATATTATATGTGTGATGTTTTCAAATATATTTGCAATTTTGTATAATATTTGATTTGGTAATGTTATCAATATTTTAAAACATTTGCCAAATAGTTTATTAAATATACAGCAGAAACATCTTTGTCAGTGTAAATTTTAATTACCTGCATGATAAGACATGATAGATGAAATGATGTACGTAAGTAATCAAAAATATCAAGTGCCTATATTTCCTATATATTAATGTATTTTCAACATATTTTATTATATGGTAGTCTAGTGAGAGTAACCTATTTTTTATTATTTTTCAATCCATTACAATTCCACTGTTGGAATACGGGTGTCCTCTCATATTAAGAAGGTTAAGGCCACAGTCTGCCACACTGGCCAAGTGCAGGTTGGCAGACTTCACACACCTTAGAAAATATTTTTTTTTTTATAAATTCTCAGGTGGGCAGGTTTCGTCACGATGTTTTCCTTCACTATTAGCAAGTGATATTTAAATTTAAAACGCACTTTTGTAAAGAGGTCCGCGCCATGAGTTTGAAACCGGCACCCCCAGAGTGAGGGGCTGAATTCTTAACCACTAGGCTATCAATTCTTTCGAGAGTACTTAATTATGAATTATCAATCAATCATATCATCAATCTTAAGTGCTTTCTGGATAGGAAGAGAACACCAGCTATCGAAAAATATCATTCATCACTCACTTTCAGGGATGCTGTTTTGTGTATAAATTGGAACAATGAAAAATTATTACTGTCTCTCTTATATTATAGATATCAATCTGAAATATCAAACTACCTGATGTTAAGAGATCACTGATATCTATAAACATGGCAAACCAATTTCCTTAACAGGCTTAAGATGTTTCTCTGTTGTAGACTTTTTAATTTTTCACGATTTTCTAATCTTTGTATGTACCGTTATTGTGCCCAATAATTTCCACAAATATAATGTTTCCCTGTAAGTGAATATTGTACTCTTTTAAGAAATAAAAATTCTGAGACTGCTTACCAGAAAACAACTACTCATGGTCAGGGCTTCAGGACGGACCCAATATACAACACTCTATATAACTCAAACATTTGCTCCTCATGTGATGTTATTATTAACATACAGTTATACATATAGGTATTCATGCATTCTAACTACTAACACATATTTACCAATAAGGGTATGAATGGGGTAATTAACATTTTAGTGTAGATATAATAAACCTTGAAATACACACTTTTATATGTGACTAATTTATTGTTAATTAGGTAAATATATAGTAATAGACAAATTGTTTTCACTGATTACATATGTTATAGAACTTTTCTTAACTATACTTTATTTTCATATGTAATTAACACAAGTGATAGTGATAAAATTTGATAAACAATTTTATATTGACCCATTAGAATATTGGTAGTGGGATCTGTTCCCACCCAGAATAAATTTTCTGTGCACAAGTGTTTGTTCTGTGTATATGAGTAAGTATATCAATATTAGTAAAAATTTAAATAATTATGTATAAGTAGTTTATCGGCCATCTGGTTACCATAACGTATGGATGTATGTGGAGATGTCTGAATGTATTATTATTGTATGAAACAATTTTCAATATTCTTTCGAGCAACCTACATAACTTAACGTATTGACATGTTGATATGTTTTATTTATAATGTCACCTTTCCCGTTCGCGGTAAGATTTTCAAATGTTATGTACATATTTTCTCCCCCATTATTATTGTGATACAGTCATGCGAGCGCTGCATGTTCACGAGGTGATTTCGACTGATACGACAGCTAGCGAATTCGAATCGAACACATTTAAAACATCAAACACAATACATAAATCGAATCGTAAAACTGTATTCAAATAGTGCGTTCAATTTCTTCATTCGTCTCTTAATTGTACAGTGGCACGGGCGTTATTCCGTGATTGTTTCACTAAAAAATGGATGTTGTATTGAGGGATTTCCATTAGCAGCATAAGTGCGTGATGTCGGGCGAGACTCCAATCCAGTCGGCCGATGGGCTCCACACGCCCGCCTATCTGTCATGGAGGAAGCTTCAACTCAGTCGCGCGAAGCTCAAGGCATCTAGTAAAACGTCAGCTCTTCTCTCCGGTTTCGCTATGGTAAGTCATATGTTTGTATTTAGTTCGGCAACTGGTAGACAGGCCACCTGATGTTAGGGGTTACCTATGGACATTTGGAACACTCGAGGAGTGGCCAATTGAGCTAGATATTTAAAAAAAGTTGTTCCACGTTCTAAACGGGTGCCTTCTCAAAGATACCTCCCAAGAAAATTATTAAGCCTGGGCATTACATGTGCAGTCAGGGAAAACCTGTTTTTTGCCGCTTTTACTGAATGTTCCTTTCTTCAATGTGCATTAATTAGTATTGAGTATCGATTGCTAGAGTCATGTATTTTCGGTAGCTCGTCTTAGTATATGTAATAGACTATTCGGCCAATAAGCCTGTTGATACCAAATGATCACCGTTAATTATAATAATTAAGTATGGATCAGTCGCAGGAAGTTCCACCTTTAACCAGAAGCGACACGAATCATAATGAACTCTGATACAGGAAGAAATTGTGAATTTTCATATATGCTGACGAATCCTAATAAATCCCCTTTTGATTACCAGGTGGCTATGGTTGAGGTGCAGTTGAATCCGCCAAACGCGACAAAAGTGCCGCCGGGGATGCTGGTCGCGTTCACAGTGTGCACCACTCTCCTCGTCGCGGTCCACATGCTCGCCCTGATGATCAGCACCTGCATCTTGCCCAATATTGAAGCGGTCGGTAACCTCCACAGTATATCCCTAGTCCACGAGTCCCCGCACGAACGACTTCATTGGTACATCGAGATTGCTTGGGCGTTTTCAACACTATTAGGACTCATTTTATTCTTAGTGGAGATAGCTATACTTTGTTGGGTGAAGTTTTACGATTTGAGTGAAACGGCCGCATGGTCGGCTTGCGTAGTCTTGATACCTGTTATGATAGTGTTCTTGGCGTTCGCTATACACTTCTACATGTCGTTGGCGACGCACAAGTACGAGGTGACCGTGACTGGTATAAAGGAGCTGGAGTTTTTGAAGGAACAAATAGAGATGGGCGATCAGGATGCGCGAATGAATAATTTAACGCTACTCGACCAAAGTCGGGTAGTTTGATAGTTGTCTTATAAAAAATTTCGGAATGTTTTATACCTTAACAATTCCCGAATATACAAATAAATTTGATTCTTTTTTTAATTAACTATTATAGTTGAACAAACAACAATAGAATCACATTAGAGCGATAAATATATTTTTTTCTATTTGTTTATTCGGGACTTTGTGACTTAAATAGTACTTAGTTATTTAAGACAGTACCTGTAATATAACCATGTCTTTATAATCGTATATACTAGGATATATTGACGTCAAAGTTAAGCGTGCAGCATTTTATTGCCTTACTGATTGTTAAATATGTATAGATAAAAATCTCAATATTGTTAATACATATGTAGGTTCTTAATAAAGTTATGACTTTGACTAAGCGAATCTCGACGATATATTTTAACTTTATGATGTACTGCTAATTACTTAATCTGCTATTTAAAATATACATATATATTATATGTGTAATATAACTCGCGTAAAGCAGAGGCTCGTCGCGATCAGCGGGAGCATAAGAAGGACTTCAGATCGCTTTGAAGCCAGTCCTGCTGTCATTATATGTTATATAACCGTCTATTATATATGTACATTATACAATGTATCATTAAAAAATATTTTAATATTCTACTTAGCATTTGGTTGTAAAATATTGCTCAAAACTAAGATGAACTACTTAAAATCTAGGGTGTCTAGCGTAAATTATTATAAAAAAAATGTTTTAATTTTATATATCTTATAAACGTAACATACATTAAAATATGTCAAAATATTAAACAGCTGTTTTAAAACGAAGCGACTAAAAATAATTATACTTGGAATAGAAGCGTTTGGTATAATTGCTTTCTTGTGCAATATATTTCAATAACAATTTCATTTTCACCGTTTATAAAAATGTTATATTCGTTTGTAACAAAATGTAACTGTTCTACGTGACATAACAGCCGTATCTAACACATCTCCTGTCATAATGGTGTCGTGTCGCGCTAGCAACCTTGGTATAATGTTCTCTAAACAAAAAGTAATAACAGTATGTCCATAAACGTTATTATTATGAGACATGTACGTGAAAATTTGGTAATAATAATTTCACCGAATTGAACGTGATACAATGGTGTAATAATCTCTTTTGTGTATAACGAATATTAAGAAAATAATAATAATACGATTACTGATATGAGACAATCTCACATCGAATAAAAGGTTGTAATAGAGACGTCGTCTTGGGATATATCAAAACCTTCCTTTGCGATAGGGATTGATTTAGATTTTTTTTTTAAATAACATCAGGTGTATAAAATCTTTAATTTTTAAATTATGTGCAGAGTACAGTTTCAAAATGAAAATAATAACTGAATTGTAAAAAAAAGTATGCAAAGATCTGCAAATGTTATAAAGGAACAGCTGGTATCGGAACAGAATGTACTGCATGAAAGTAATTTGTCGTTAGGTCCGACTTCTATGCAAATGTTTAACATGGCGATTTTAACGAGTAAAAACAGTTTTGTAGAAATATTCCATTAATTGTATAATAAAACGAGTGTTTCTACTACTGTGATATTATTCACATTCATGCTACGTTTTAGACGAAAAAGTTAACCTTTGTGAATAGCTAAGTAAAAAAAAAAGTATCACAATTATCAAACATTTATTCCGTACGTACCCTATCATGATGTCAGATGTTTCTTTTTTCACCGATACAACAGTGTAATTTACACGGATTCATATTTAATTGTATCCAACCCGCAATGCATTTCAATATTTCCTGCAGGACATTATACAAAGGTTACTTATATCACTTATGGTGCATTTAAACATCCTAAACGTTTCTGTTATACGAAGATTAAATTAGCTCAATGGACATACATGCCATAGATTGAATCCTTGTTTCACGTAGTTATGGAATACACATAAGCTATTGCTTCGCGTGCGGTATGTAAACTGTGACGTCATGATACCCATGTTCGTCGTTCGTATTATCGTAAGTTTAAATATTTGGGAATCTTTAAGATCTAGATAGCCAATGCGGTGACCAAAGGTATGTCTTCCGGTTAAAGCCAAACATAACAGTAAATATTTGAACTTATTTACTGATTTCTATGTGTGCATAATAATCGTCGCTAATTCTACTTTCAGTAAAACAAATTAATTTATAATATTTACATTCTCAATCGTTAACGCTCGAGTGACTAATTTTGAAAGCAATGTCCAATGTCGCTATATTGTATTTATATCGTAAAAATTTGCTCCACGCTTTGTTCCTTATCTCGATAACACTGTGTTCATAATGTGAAATACCCACTTAACATGTTTTATATGCTGTGACCTATAATAATATCATATTTTACTATTTTGTTGTTGAAACAAGACCACTTACTTTTATCTGCTTAACAGTCTATTAACCTTAGTATCTATGGCTTTTTAAATATGCAGTCTTTTTTAGAGTTAAGGCGTTACATAGAATTTTTTTCGTTCCGGATTAAATTAATTATATCTAATTAATTCCGAGATATTGTTAATGTTACACGGTAGTGAAAATCGTATTGGGAATAATAAGGAAATTATAGACCTTATTGTTAGTTTAAACCATAGTAATATTGACGATTCGCGTTTATCTTTCTTTTAAAAAAATCTACAGACCATTTTAAATATAAGCAAGAAGAATTTTTTTTGATGGGTGGCCTTATTAAATTGATAGATGTTGTACTATTATATGTCAATAAATAATCGGTTGTATTAGGTAAGATTTGGCTATTTCGTTGAGAAAGGGTTGCCGAACTTTTGACATGGCGCGCCCAAACTAGGTCTATTATGTTTCGCTATTATTTTAGAGCTATGTAGTAAAAAACAAATATTCGATGATTTATGCCAAAATTGGATTGAGCTAAAAGCTTTGTGATTCAGGCGGTTTTAAAACGAGATATTACTTACGGTTTATATAAGCCAATCACTATACATGTTACTTAATTGTCAGATTGCACCATAAGGGGAACCTTTTTCTAAATAAAAAAATAAACAACTAATTATTTACTCTGTGATATAACAATGACATAGTAATAAAATTTGTCAATGTAAATTAGGATAAGAATTTTAATAATGTATAAAATTGTACTGCATAAAATTTACACTGTAACATTGCAATATATGAAGTAATCATGACGATCTTATTAATAATATGTTAAAGAAAACCTAATACATTTGATCAATACAGTATTGCAAGCGTTTGTCTATATCTCCTATTTTTTGACGGAGCCAAAACTGGCTTTGTTCCAGAATTTTTCTTGAATTTAGTAAAGTCTCCTGTAAAAAGAAAACAATGTGTTAAGTAACCTGAAAATCAATTAAGTACTTATACAATTATGAATATACTGAGGGTTGGCAGAGTTTACACGCTCTAGAGTACATAGTAGAGAACTCTAAAGTAAGTTAGTTTCTTTACGATGTTTGCCCTCTTCGTTACAGCAAGTGATATTTAATCTTCAAACGCATACCTTTTGCAGAGGTGCAAACAAGGTTTTAAATCCAGGACCGCCCCAATGGAAGATTCAATTCTAAACCATTGGGCTATCACTGCTTTTTACGTAGATGATTCGTTTCAGGCCTTCTTATTCTGAAAAGGATTAGCTTCCAACGATGCGTGGAATGATCAAAGGGAGAGCGGTAATTAAAAGTAACGTTAAGAATTACTAACAAAATATTTTCATAATCATAAACAGTTTATAATTCAATTACTTACAGAGGGTATCGGATATTCTGTTGGTAAATCGCAGAACTGTCTTAAGATAATATCGGACATCTTGGACTTTACGCAGATGTCCTTCTTCCAGCAGCCCTCTTGCAACTGACCGGTGTGCATGTGGTAAAATCTTCCTAAACCATTCTTCACGTCGTTTTCCCAATGGCCCTCGTAACGATTGCCATTCACTGAAAAACAAGTTTATGTCCCACTTTTAGTTAAAATGAAACCATTTTTTGTTTCAGTAAAAATTATGGTAAAGGAACGATCTTGCCGAAACCGTGGAAACTCTTTCTACTCATTCTCTTATGTTTATTTATATATTACATGCCAATAAATGCGTGGAAATAAATCCAGAGCGTGCAATTTAGTTAGATTACAAGTATTTACAAATGCTACGCCTGTTGTGCTTAATTTATTGAAAGTAGAACACCTTATGAGGCGTTTCGTGATTTTTCACACAATTGCATTGTTAATACAATGAATAGGTATCATTAATCATGACTAACTTACTGGTCCAGTAGTTAGCGACCTTGAGTTATGAATTCAGTTGCCGAAATAATTTGTTTTATCATTGTATTTGTAGTATTTGTTGCGTGTCTGTAAAATGTATGTACCTTACATAAATATTCATGCATTTAAAAATGTATGTGTGCGTGTTTACTAGTTGTATGATTACCATGAGACAGGCTTTGCCTAGTTTGGGATCAAATGTTCGCACGTGAGGTATCACAAGATATTGTTATATTCTTTGGTGTTGATTTTTTCAATT
>DWEC01002192.1:0-12034 GCA_018245735.1 Microceris miodesmiata
TACGGCTACCACAAACATCTGACCCTGGCTACGTATAACGGACGTACACTGAGGCTTGATCAGCATCTAGCGCAGTTAGAAGTGGAACTGGAAAACATTAGGTGGCATGTCCTGGGGTTGCGTGACTTCCGTAGAGAGGGGGAGGACATCATCTCCCTAGACTAGGGCCACCTGTTGTGCTACCACGAAGGCGACCAAACATCTCATGGTGGCATAGGGATACTAGTCAATAAGGCCCTCTCTAACAATGTTGAAGAAATCTCGAGTGTGTCGAACAGGGTGGCGTACCTGATAACATACTTAGACTATTCATGCTATACCAGCATGAAGATTATTCAGATCTACGCACCTACCTCGACATACTCAGATGAAGAAATAGAAGATATGTACGAGGTTAATACTCCCTAGAGAGTAGAGAGTCCTAATTATATCGCGTTAGTGAAGCGTAAAGCTTTAGTTACATAGCTGCATGCGAGCAGGCGCTGGAGATTCCCAAATGACGTCATCAAGCATATCGCTCGGAACGTTCGACATTAAGCCGTTACCAGCTCCTCGTATCTGTCGCGTGACTATTCATATGACGGCGAGTTATATTCGCTATCTCCGACGGATATCACAGTTTGCAGATTTGGGTCAAATCGTATCCATTCAGCTCGAAATACTGGATGTGATTGTCGAAATTAGTTTTGTCTTAAATATCTTCGTCTCATAGTTTTTGTCTTATTTTAAAATATCATCGCCATCCTGTCTCACTATAACAGTAGATCTAGGGCTTCTCTAATGAACGTCATGCCACCTACGCATCGGGTTACTACTCATTACTTCGATAACTAAATTTCCAAGTGGGAATTATGAGCTGAAACACTTCATTAAAGCGTAAAAGCTAAACTTAAATATAATAGGACGATAGAAACTGGGTTTATGTTCATGTTTCATTTGTACTCGTTTCACTACAGCTATCAGTATTGGTCAGACTGTCTCAGTAGCGATTGGAGTACATATGACATCTAATAACGATAATGTAAGTAAAATGACTAATATGAAAAAAAAACCGCATGTTTGAGCACGAAATAATGAAACTTTTTGAAACAGAATTAAATGCCGAACTCCCGACAAAATAATGCGATTAAGCTGACGGTACACTTAATACAATATGCAGAGGATTCTCTTTCATGTTTTTATTGTTCTATTGTATTCCTGAAATAACTGTTTCATGGCTTTAAGGCTAAACCCAACCAGTTTTAGAGTACATATAAACTTGGTATTATATATTATTATAACAGTATGTCCCTTCCTTTGTGTTTCTTAAACGTCGAACTTGTATTGAATTTCAAATTCTAAAATATGTTCTGGAAACTTCATACACCGAGTAGTTTATTTTTCCACGAAGTATTCGAATAACGCTCACTTCTAGAACTTAGATTGGGAATTTCCGAACTTGCCGTCGATATGTGCGCGCTGACTTCGGAAAAACAATCACTCATGACTCACAGCTAACTAATGGAAACGGGAAAATTTTAACTGTATTTCAAGCTTTGGAATTTAAGAGTTCACATCGGTGGAAAACTCGGTGTATTGTGTGAATTCGTAAGTACTCGTATTAACGATGTGAGTTGAAATGTACGTACATTTGAAATCGAAAGATGTGTTTCGTAATTTGTATTATTCTAACGCTACCGAAGAGAAATATATAAAAAGGTTTGCTTAAGGCTCATAACATTAGTAAAGATACAAACTTAATTACTACGTGCATTATAATGGGCATTATGTTACTTTATTGTGAATTCTGATTAAGGGGTTTCCCCTAAGGTCCCCCAAGTAGTTTGACCCCCGGGTCGGGAAAACGGTATTTTTTACCTCAAAATTCCCAGTAGTAACCGTGAGTCTGGATTTGTGCTCGGTGTATAGCAAGCGGTGTAATAAGCTCACCTTGAAATATAAAAAAAAAACTGGTGAATCGTGGGAGTGTGCTACACTCATCTGCCTATCCCTTCGGAGAATACAAGCGTGGTGTTTACAATGTTAGTCTAATTCGTATTATTGTATAATTTTATTTAATTTGAAGTAAATGGTTGGAGGTCGCTGTAATTTGCGTTATTTAAAGGTGAACGCCCCTATTTCCTTGCCCTTATTTGAAAGGAATATAATATCGAATATATCGAAATATAATACTTAGTTAATTATCTGAATTATCTACATTACTTTAATAATTCCCGAAACAGTTATTCTCAGAGGAATAATGAGGTACGAAGTTGTAATGGACTCTTTTTACAATACGTCTGTGTTAGTTTCCGTCTGTGTTTAGATTCGAGGAAACCAGGGATTCGAGTTTCGCGCGCGGCAAATATTTGCACAATATATACCTACGAGTATTTTATATAAATTTATATTCTGTTTATGTTTAGTTATCATCGCACTAACTTTGTCTATTTTGAATTCAAATTGCTATCACGCACAGTATACTTGATCGCTATTAATTGTCCTTCGATATTATATTTTTATATGATAAGGTAGTACATACTATTCGGGGAAGGGCGAATGAAGCGTCCAGAGTTGTGCAATGTTGGCAACTAATAAATGATATATTACCAAAAACACCAGGTGGAATTTTGGAGGTGGTTTTTGGAGGAGGTATTTTGAGGTGATTTCTTGGTGATAAATTTCTGATGGTTGTCAGTACGAATACATAATGATATATAGAACATTAAACTTCACAAACTACAAAATATAGCTATTATTATATCGTCAGGTCGTATCCCTCATGGGGTAGGCAGAGCGTACGGAAGCTCAAATATTTGTATTTGACCTTACCTACCTGAAGTATTACTTCTACATTATTTACTAACGTATGTTAATAATTCTTCAGAGCAAAACGATAAATGCGTCTTAATAAATATAATAATTTGAGAATCAATTTTAATGTAGTGTTAATAGCCGTCTCATATTTGTGATGTTCAGTTGTTTTGTGAAACACCGCTCACAGTGCGGCGTCACGTATTTCTGTTGACAGATGTCCTCTCTAGGCACGTGTTTGCTGATGGAAAGCTTTTTAATATTGCTTTTTGAAAGTAAGTTGGCATTATTTATATACTTATAGATCAAGTTAAGGAAACAATGCTGAAAAAGAGTGACACATAGACTCTACTCTCATGATAATAATACGATTAAGTTAGACCTATATTTTTTGTTTACTGTGTTGCCACTGAATCTTACGTTGATTTGAAATATCACAGGCCCAGACCACAGCTCACTCTTTCTGGGAGCCAGGGCTCTCTGCTAGACATGTAACGTGCTTTGGTCAATAAATCATTATTATTATTATTATTACATAAAAAATGAGACAGCAGCCAAGTTGGTCGCTTATGGAAGTATACCAGCCCAAAAGGATGGTGACATTAAATCGTTTGGGTTGAGCTACTTCTTGAGCTATCAAAACTCTATGACAGACAAATAATAATACTTTCAAATATTAATAAGTTGTTTTTTCCATTCCAGACAGTCATTTAATAGTTCGGCCGTCTAAGTAGTTTCTGTACACCGACGATAGAATATGGTTGATACAGGGTTTACATAAAACACATTAGAGTTTTTAATTTTAAAAAGTCAGCGGAAACTTCTGTGTAGTAATTGAAAAGTTTCACCTCCCGTAACGAGTGGCGGCGGTGGAATTAAAAAGTTCCGGAGTTGTCGGATTACAGTTGCGGCTAACGGAATTATTCCCGGTTTTACTTTGCTGCCTGGTCATTGTTTTGTACATCTATGTACCTATCTATCAGTAAAAAAGTTGATAAGTTAAACAAATATCTGCTCGGAAAAACAAACAATTTTACATGCACTTTTGTATACGTTGGCTTTTATTTAGCGTAGCTACCGATAACTTCAAATTATCTAAAAATAGCTCGTCTGTATTGCATTAACCTTTGAAAACTTTATAAGTATTTCAGTAAGAACCCGGTAGTCGATCCTACAATCTAAATAACTGCCCACATTTAGCCGTTATTACAAAAAAAAGTTAAATACCACAGGGAAGTTTAGTCACTGGCGAAGATCGCGAATGTTATAAAATGAGAAATATTTTCGTTCGGAAACTTCCGGGAAATAATATAGACTAATTAGAAAGTTTTACCGCCAATACGGGCCGCTCACTGTGTTCCGGGGAAATTAAAAAGTTCAACAAGTTGCCGGATTATTGTTGAAGTTTCGGGAATAATTCCGCTCACATAAAATTCGATATGGCTACCCATAACAGAATTGGTTATTTAAGTATCCGCTTAACGTATGCTTTTCGGGATGACTTAACCGGTTTAGAGCCTGTACGAGATCCTCCTTCTTGAGCTGTAATCGCTGATAATCGCGCTGGTATACGTATAACCATGTCTATAAACACTCACGAGACTTTGAATAATCGTAATAGAATTTATTGTTAACATGATTTATGATCAAATCAAGTATGAACCATATCGAAATTTATAATTTTTAGCATTGCATTTGTAGAACAAAATTGTGTGAACGAAACGAAGTGTTGTGATAATTTTTTAAACAGTTAACGTGATCAGTTTTGGATTATAAATATCGTTGTATACTGAAACTACGTTAATCTACGTTAAACTATTATAACTGAACTTAGAGTTGCTGCAGAATTATTGTCTCATTTCACTGAAAAGAATAACTTTTTTATCAGACATCGCTTGCTACAGAATCTGATATGATATAAAAAGGATCATAATCACCGACGACCTTTTATTGATTCACTGTTGCACGCGGGTTTCCTTTCGGAATAAGCAAGTAATGTCAAATATCGGACGACCATGGATCACCACGCTGACCATAAACCTTTTGACACACACGCGCTAGAGAACATAAGAGAAACTTTTCAAGATTTCCTTGCGATGTCCACCTTCAGCGTTGTAGGAAGGTATATTTTTAAAATACAAGATAATACAAGACATTATAGCTCGTTCAATGTAAAGGACTTGTAACATAAATACTGTTAATAGTGCTGTAGCAACAGTGCTTATTTAATTCACCTTTCTTCCTTTAATAAACAGAAACGACACTCCAGTGCCCCTTACAAACTAAATTAGTTGTCTTATTGTCACGGCCTGTTCACTCAACACTAAAATAAACACCCATTTTCTCCACCTACGCTTGACACCATTAACGAATCGCTGGGCTATTAATAAGGGCCCGAGAGCCCTAGTTTACCATAAATCATATTTGATAGCGTTTTCCGGCGCGGGCAAAAACAGGACCCCTTGTATCCCTTCATACATAAGCATGCCGACCCTCACGAAAAATGATTTGTTCACTCGGAATATTCTGTTATGCTAAAACTTCCATTTTATGCTGTATACCGCCGTGTTTCACAAATATAGCTCGGTGACTACATATTTTGAAAAAGTCAGTATCTTGATTACCCGCACTTTTATTATTTATTCGATCTTCGATATCGTTGGATTCCTTGTTAAAAGTAATTACATATGTATAATTTCCAGTGAGTGTAAACGAAAGAAATACAACAAAAATGTTATTTTTGTTTAATATGGAAATTGACTAAATCAGGTTACTTGCCCAAATTTTACTGTAAACGTGTCATAATAATATTGCTGAAAGTCAACATGAGTCCTAAAAAAATTCTTAGAAATATATTGCACTCGTTTTTAAATTATGTAATATATTTTGGGTGAGCGTTGAGTTGTTTGGATGCTTATTTCAATGTCAATTACATTAATGACATTCATTATTTCATTTTATACTTAATTTAAATTGGTTTATTTATGGCTTGCTAAGTTTATTCTTTTATTTAAAAAAGAATATTGAATGCTTACCTACGTGCTACTATTACTGCTACTCTGCCTAAGAGCCTACTGCTGCTCTGTCTGGCGTGAAGATACATGTGTGTATATACGTATGTAATGTTGTATGGCTGGAGGACAAAGCAAAATAGTGTTGCAGCCCCAGTCAAAAACTTGATTTCCTCTTGCAACAAGTAACATTTATTGGTCATTATTACACAATTCGTAAGGAGGCAATTAAAAATAATTGTATTCGAATATACAAATCCTATTTTTGCAATGATTTATTTAAAATTTTTGCGGTATAAATAAATAATAATTTAATTGAAAGCTTTAGCGAAACCAGCTATCGAAGCTTTAAATTATGAAACCAAATTTGAGAAATTCAATATCTTCCGTAAATAAAAGCGTGTTTAATGAATGCTCAGAGTCACAGTTCCTATGCACCTTAATATCACAGAATCATTATTTCTCGCTAGCCATGATATTCTTCTTGCATTTTATAACGTATATTGTGATGTTACACGAAACAAAGAAGCTCAAACAATACGATCTTACAGGCATGTTTTCGAAGATCGATCATTCTTGTTGAGTACCCTTTGTAATCTTTTGAAGTTAATTTGAAGGCGAACTGTAATCCAAATATGTACGTACTAAGGAGGTTTATGCTTTTTTCTAATTTGGTTAAATTATATAACTTTTAATTGGTATCGTTCAGTGAATGATTAGCTATTACGTGTACTGGGTACTAGGCTAATATTAACAGTTAGTCTAAAAGCGTATCGTACTTATCTATGGCTAGTTATATAAGATGCGGTTGCACTACGCCCAACTTTGAACTCCTGGTTGGTTTGGATTTGTGTTGCAGTCTTAGTGCTAAGAGATGCTTTGGCGTGGAAATAGGTAAATATATTTGGAAATTAACGGCATTAAATTGGAGTACTTAATTAAATACTACATGACATTTAATTGAATATTGTATGTAATTATTGAATATAAATTAAATTTGTTAAGATAATGTTTCATGCATTTTCATTTATAATAATAAAATTTGAATTGCATAAGCATTTATACAATTTAATAAGCTCATTTTTATTAGATACTAGCTGATACCCAACCGTTCCGCTGGACGTAAAATAATTGAATTACACTTGGATTCATATTATTTTCATTAATGACATGCAACCTTTAATAAACTTGGAGGCATATCAAAGATAATTCTAACGCGCATTTGTTTTTGATTAATGTTAAATGTTTTACTGTTGGGGAAAGAGTGGTTTGTACGTGAAAAGAAATTTGTTTTTACTATTTTGCTCGTATTTTTTACCTTTTTTTTCTCTCCATAAGAACATTCCTCAGACTTTATGAAACACAATAAAAAAGAAATCGGCCAAATCGGCTCAACCGTTCTCGAGTTTTACGCTTAACAACACATTTAGTGATTCATTTTTATTTATATATGTATATAAATTAAATGAAACAAATACATAGATATTTATTTAACTGATAATTATATTTTTGAACTCATTTCATATCCGTATTATCATAATCGAATATCGTTTTTAGTTACACAGGCAGTGACCTGCTATTGTTGTGGACTCGCTGAATTTCAGCGAGAAAGTTTTGGAATCGCGCCGAGGAAATAAGAATTTCAGGGTGCGCTTGCAGTACACGTAATGAAGAAGTTCGAGATCGTTCTATTTTATTCGTAAATATTGTTGTTGCGTTGCGTAAAGTTTTAAAAGGAAGGTCTACGAGTAGGTTCTTCGAACAAGCTACAGATGTTTTAAAAGTGAGCCACGTCAAATTGCCTTTAATAGAGCATAGAACATGATTTCGGCAAAGGGTGAAAGAAACCCCTCAGCGCGCTAAGGAGACCTGTATTCATTGCCTACCCCTGTGGGAAATAGACGTGACAATATTTATCTATAAATATCATTCTACAATTCATTCTCAAATTGTACCCTACTGTTCTTTTGTTTTTTTTTTTTTTAATTGTATTCCATTTTAAAAAGCGTTTTTCCATATAGTGTACCACGTATTCGGTACATACTCGTACATATATTTGTTGTAATTTTTTAAATGTATTATTTTTTTTATGTGCCTTATGATAAAATAAAAGTTATGGATTTAAATACGAGTGCAAGATAGTTACATACCACATACATACATGTTACACTGGTTTAAACTGTAATTTGAGCTAATAAACTTCCTAACCGTAAAGCGACAACCGACACGATATGGCACAAGAAACCACTTCACCACAGGGAGCCATGAATAATGACACTTCGGCGCGACTCGGAAATGGGCGGCGACGCCAGCTCACATCTGTCGCAGTCAGTTGGCAGTATCGGGTCTTACAGATTAAGCCTAAGGATTTCATTTACATTAATGTTTTTCTATAATTTGAACTAGTTGTTCATTTTGGTCTTTATTCACAAAAAATAAAATAATTGACATGAAATTTTGTTACCGTGTTATTTTTCTTAGGATTTTAATTATTTTCTCAATAATTGTCAACATGACCCAGTCACTACATCTAGTTTCACTGTTGGTTTTGGGTTATCTCTTGATGGTCTTGATTTTGAACTCATAATGTAAAGCAGAAAAAACAAAATGTATAAAAACTTACCAAGAATAGTTTGAATTTTAGTTACTATTGTAAGAGATAGAAGACATACAGACATGATACACAGTGCTTAGAGAGTAGTATGTATAAAGTAGACGACAATGTGATACTCCTACTATAATCGTTTAAATATATAAATTTTGATATTTAAAAAGAAAAAGTTTTATGGTAGAAGAATGACGGATGCAGAAGGGAATTTTGAAATAACAAAGTAAATGTGGGAGACACACAGAAAAGAGAAGCCATTGAATATTTGAGTTCGACGGCAAGTGATGTAGAGTATACCTCACTTTGTTTTAAGGTTCATTACATTTAAAGATGTACTTATTACGAATAGTAATGACTTATTTTAACTAAATTCAGAATAAAGTATTAACTTGAAGTCATAGTATTCTCATACTGGACTGATATCCAAATTCAACTACTTATCAATACTTTTTATGCAATGATCATTTAATTCGTTTTTGTTGCTTTGTTGATTTGTGTTTTTTTAATCGATGTGGATCACGCCATTACAGGTAGGTTGTTTCATAATGATAAATGAGTATTCTGTGTAATAAGAGCTAAGAAAGGGAATCAAAAGTCAGAAGCGAATAAACAACTGTAACATATCCCAGTATATAAATAATTTGGTAATGTGTCCGTCGGCCGCCGACCGAGGGCGTGCTGCACAAACGGCGTATACTACCGACTCGAATTTAAAGGACAAGCAGACAGTTTTAAATATGATATCGTTTTGATGCCAACAATACTTTTGTTATGCTTGCCAAATTTTTGACTCAAATCATCAGAAATGAAAAAAAAACAGACACTAAATGAGTTTATTTTATAAGTCCACTTGAAATAATATAAAGTTGGAGAGTCTACATTTGACAGTGAGCATATTATGTTTAATGTCTTACAATTTCCCAAAACTAAACATCACCAAAGGTTGTGAAATTACTTCCTTATTGTTTATTATGCATGTTTCGGCGTCATACAATTATGACTATACTTTTGTATTCATTTAACACGGCTGAAAAGATTGATAAATTAATCTTAAATAATCGTAGTTCAAATTATTGGGTCATCATCATCAGCCTATCTTAATCCACTGCTGGGCATAGGCCTCCCCGATTTATTGGGTACGTCTTTCAATTTATGTACATTTTATTCTTTGTCCACTAATTGTTATGAAGGCAAGGGAAGGTGCAGGTGTTGAAATAAAATATAAAAACTTCGGTAGAACTTTATTGCCAACATGTCTCTGTCGCCTTGCACAACATCATGTTATTGGGTGCACGGATTTCCATTGTCAGTTTATGGCCCTGGTTCAGCGAATACTCCGAGACAACGGCTTTCGCTCGACAATGGTTCAAAATTTCATTCACAATAATAAAGGGGCGCATTAATTTAGTTAAATTGATAGAGAAATTAATTTGAAGAGTGACGTCAATTTGTGCCGGACCCATGGCGTTAGTTATAATCTACCAATATGTCAGCCATTTATACGCTGGACATAGAATTGCCTCAAATTGCGACACTCCAACTTCTAAGCTCTTTTAATCCAATAGTGAATTGAGGCTTAATGTCATTTGTCCGTTATGTGGATGTAATCTGTACTTCTTTTGCCAAATCATAATTCCAATTCTATAAAAACTCCACCTTAGCGGTTTCGATCTTGAGTACTATCTGGCCTGCTAAGTGTTACATCAGCTAGCTCATTCAATCCTGTTTTCGTAACCTTCATGATCTTCCATGAATTTGACCGTTACGAATTCTATCGCGCAGCGAAATATTAAATTATAGGCTTCCCATTACTTATTAAGTGTATTTGTGCTTTATCTAGAGTTTTTAGAGTGTAGAGAGACTTATATATTATAAAGATGTAGTTATTATGATTACTGTTTTTTGATATAGCCACATAAATATGTGATATAATAATATGATAGTTACAAAATTTATTTATTTCTCGCTAATAGTACTACAATCTTAGCCGGCTATTATGTTTTAGTCTGTTCAGTAAAGCTAATACTTTTAAGTGTGAACTTTTGAGGAGTTTAAACTGTCAGATTGAATTATAAAAGAGCTTAATCCATCCAAGTCCGCAGCCTGAGTTGGGACTTTATACAACAACAATGAAAAGAGCACGAGATCGACAAATACAATATCAAATTCAAGAATTGTATTCCATCGACGGATAAATAGTTTCAATCGTCATTGACCCGTTTTATTATTCTACTATCGGAAACTTATGGTAGGCCACCAATTTATGACAGTGTACATAAAGAATTTTAAGGTGTGTAAAACACTCTCGATGTTCTTTGTAATTAAATCTTTATCCAAATGTAACCTATCCCGGTAATTGCCATACTATTTTATTGATTACTTCAGCTAATAACATAACACAGAGGTGCAGCAACAGAAATTGCTATCGCTGCTTCTGGAGGATACGTTAATGAATAGAAAAGGGCAGTTTGAGACCTACTGTATATTTAGAAATTCTACAGATTTATAATTTTAAGCTGAGTGTTCTTTCAAATAAAACGATAGTCATGGATTTCTAAAATCTAATATTCCAAAATCCAGACTTTCGGCATACGAGATTTGACCGAGGTTGTCTGACTTGTTTTAATTAATATCTTGTTGAAGCCTTCTCTTCAAGTAGTTGAAGATTCGGTAACTGCTGAAGTTGGGAGCCGGCGAGTGTTGAGTTTGAAAATTACTTTCCAATTTATATTTCATAGAAACTTCAAAATTTGCTGATGTCTGAGGTCTTAGGGGTAAAACATTAGAAACTTAAAATTGAAATTGACGTAAGGAAGATATTTAAACAATACATCTTGTAGCTAAAATAATATTATTCTCACAAATTTAACACATGCAAGGACATAACAAAGACAGTTAATTTCGTGGTAAATAATTTTGTTAATAACAGACATTTAACATTTGATATGCGCTGACAGAATTCTCCGGAAATCAATGCGCATATACCATGCACGAATGTTTTGAAAGATATAACATTAAGTAATGGGAATATGCCACAAATATGTTTAGGGTTCAAATTACCATAAGTGGAGTCTGCGAACCGCAACAAAAGCTATCCCGTTCCTCCGTCGCTATCATTTATCACTCTGTCTCCACGGGAAACTTTTCCAAATCCATGTCGGCGAATTTCTGGCATTTATAACGGAAATATTAAAATGTTGGTTTAGGATTGTATTGTTATGATTCACTGTGTTTTTTCTTATTTGAGTATTAAGCAATACTGGCCGTGTAATGTTAAAAGGTCGCCACTTTTCTCTGATGTGTACAACATATTTTGAATATAACGTCTATTCCGTTGTAAGTCATAGATGCATTAGTCTCCATTGTGTTACACATAAAGGAATAAATTGTGCGCCTTGTATCTTTTGTCTGCCGTCTGTGTGTGACTGACCTGGGGCGAGTCACATTTTTGTATCCTTCCAGAAAAGAAAAATGTAAGCATTGGTGTTAAGATATAGACAATTGTATATCTGTGTATGTTTGTATAAGTGTATGTATGTATAACTTTATGTATGTGTAACTGTATGCATGTGTAACTATGATATGTATGGTAACTGTATGTATGTGTAACTGTATGTATGTG
>DWEC01002193.1:0-12033 GCA_018245735.1 Microceris miodesmiata
AATTAGGTTAGCAGCGATGGTTGTTTTACTATGATTTCAGATTATGCAAGTATGTAAAAAGTTAATCGATAGGTTATCATGTACTTATTGTTGTAAAGATAACCCAAGCTAACCACTGTACTATGATTACCTACTATGATTTTGACCTCAAGTGTTTAATGTATTTAGTTTATTATGAAATAACAATTTTTAACTTGTTATACTCAAGACTATATAAAAAGACAAGTTGACTTTTGCTCACTTTCCTGAGCGATCTTACGCACGAGTAAACTCTACATTGGAGGCCGCGAAAATGTAGCGACAAAATGTAAGGTGAATTGGTAAGAGATATAATACATACATCGACCCAAAAATGCGATCCCTTATATCATGTTTCCCACGAAAGTAACAAGTAAAACTATGGAAACGTTCGGGACACAAGGTCACGATCTTCGTCAAGCTATTGTTCGATAACATACCTAAGTGTCATAATTATTTAAAATCACTGTGATACTTTGCTATTTTATAACAGTATAATTTTCAACTTCTATTACTGACAGCTAATACTGAAAAGCTGAGGTTTCAGATGCGATGGTAGTTCTTATTAAACTTGATATGTTGTTTATTTAATTTCCATTAAAACAATCAGTTAGAAAGAGAAATAATTATTTCAGTTGTAACGTACAATTATACTGTTAAACGCATAAATTTACAATCTAGCTCTAATTTAATAAGTACAATGTAATTATGATTTTTGGAAATATTTAAATGCTCATGATATACAACATATAAGCTGAAAGTGGACTTATATTTCCACGGAATAATCAATTAATTTATATATAGATTTGTAAAGACCATTTTAATTTATTTCCATGTTTGCTGTATTTCTAATGGACCTATATCTGTGTGTCACATATAGATAGAGATAAATTTACAGGAGATGTTTCCGAGCTCTCCAGTTGTCGCGCTTCGTGTGTTGTTGTGGTGGAATCGATGAGGATGATACTACGAATTATTGGCAGACTGGCGATATCTTTGTTTATGTATTTATATCTGTATTGGAGTTATTCAGAACATATTTGTGATGAAACGTTGTGATAATGGGATATTAATTGTATTTAATATCAGGTTTTAGAGGAGTGTAAACATAGGGGTTATGTTAATGGATTTCATGTTCCTTTGTGTTATATCATTACTGATAATTACCTGAATCCTGTAATTACATATCTATTGTATTATGATGTATAATAAATTATAGTGAAAAGATGCTATTGGATAAGTAAGACTAAGATATTTATACACGAAAATTCATAAATAATTTATGCATATTTACAAAACCGAATTAAATTGGAAACATTATTTTTCATAACTCCAACTGAAATATTAAAAAATACGAATACAAATGTGGTAGTCTAAACGGAAAAGAAAAAACCAATTTTTTTCTTATATTAGCAATCATTAATTTATAATAATAATTATTTTCTTTATCAGCTCACTTTAGCATGTAAAACCTCAAAAAATGATTAATCCGTGTTAGTTATTAAACAAACAAACCACGTTATTAAAATGTATCAATGTCACAAAGTTAAATAAGAATTAAAACAAATAATTTCCTCCAGTTTCATTTTGAAACATTCTCATAAATTGACCAATCCATCAGTCATCTAGTTAATTTTTAACAGCGTCGAGGCACGCAGATTTATAACCTTGCGTGATTAAATTTCCTGGGATTTTTGGGAGATGTATGAATATTGCCAAGTCTTATAATCAAGTGCCGTGATCCCCGTTTTGAAGGGTCGTCACAGTTTATTATGTGTATTAAAACTCAATATATCATCGTAACGTTTTTATGGACATTTTATAGACGTGTAAAATATGGAACGAGCTTTCATCTGAGGTTTTCCTGGAGCACTATTAAATGGGATTCTTCAAGAAAATCGCGAAAAGATTTCTCCTTTAAAGCAGGCAAAGCATTGGCGACTCCTCGGGTATTGCAAATGTCCATAGGCGACGGTGACCACTTAACGGCAGGTGGTTCGTCTGCCTGTTTGCTAGGCTAAGCTGCGTAAAAATAGCGCAAAATATTATAATTATATGTTGAAGTAGTTTGTGTAAAGCTCATGTATTTATTGATTGATTGATAAGATGCGTATTGATTCTTGACAGAATGGAGTTATCAGATTTTTCATTTTTAAATAATTTCCTTGAATGAATGGATACCATCAATTGGTAAATAGTCTATAACTACTAATATTACATTTATAATCCATTAACAATCCCTAAATAGGCATTAAATTAATGGAAAATTATTTAATCAAGATTTTGTAATTATTAATTATGTGTGCGAAAAGTTGTTTAAACTGAAGTTAGACGGTTATAAAGTTTAAATTGCTAGCAGCTTGCATTGAAAAAGAGCTAAATATGATAGCCATAGTGGCGGCTGGAGGTGGAGCGCCGCAGGAGCGCTTTTTTGTCATAATTGCTAAATGAAGGCCCCGTTAATCAAATGATTGCTAACCGTGATAGCTGATAGAGAGGTCCTGGTTTCGAATCACGGATCGAGTTCTATTGGATTTTCTAACTTTCTAACTTAGATTTTCTAGTAGTAGCTCGGGGCCCAGATCTGTGCCCGGTGCCAATAGACGAATAACATGTTCCATGGGACGTAAAACATAACTGGTGAAACGTGTGAATGTACTACACTCCCTTGCCAACCCCTTCAAGGATTACAGGCGTGATGTTACGTATGTTGCGTTTGTTTATTAATTGTTAATTTGTAAACAGTCTTTTGTAGATTTTTCCGTGTTAAAGTTGTCAGTCGAGCAAAACTTAAGCCGCTCAAATATAATCCTACTGATAACTGTAATACCGTGCCTGTAATTTAATCATTAGTTAAGTTTCAAAGAACTTTCAAACTTTGTAATTGCTCGCCTACTTAGTGATTTATTAATCTATAATCATAATTTATGACATACCTTCTTAATTTGTATATAAAGTTATTTCTTTAATTACTATCCATATATTACTCCACGAGACTAGATTCTATTTGCTGAACATTTATATGACGATGAGTAGGTATATCTAATGATTAACGATATTTATAAACAATATGGTAAAACTAGCCTTCGTCATGTTTCGGAGTTACATTCCTAAATACCTATACTATTCTATATTTCTTTGTGTAAAATAAAATAAAAGTGTTCGTACAGTATGGTGTTGTAATATATTGCATTAGGATATCCGCGTAGTGCGAGACGAGTAGGGTTCCATTGATGGAAGGCAAGCATAACTGGCATAATCCGTTTTGACTGCGAATTCAAAGGTCATTATCCTTCCGTTATGACCCGATCGAAATTTATTTGGATGTACAAAAAGTGTTCCATCTAAACGATAAAAGTCAATTTGAAATTGGAACACGTTCTGTTAGTTTGAGTTCATTTACGTTTAATTTTCATTTGATCATTTAGTAATGTATTCATTCTTTCATTCAATCATTTGTTCAAATCCTGATCCAATAATCCAAAATGAAATACCTACGTGATTCCAAAAATAAACTTGAAACTAAAATAGTGCACGCGCAGATTTGATTACTTCCAAGGGTTATAAATAAACACTAAATATTTCCGAAATATTATCGAATAACCCTTTTACTGGTATTAAATTCGCGGCTAAACAATCTGGCTCAAAGCCAGCAGTTCATTTGTATCGTAACAGCTCATAATATTTGCTGCTACATAAAATTGTTTCCAAAATAATGAGATTACAGGGTAGATGGATACAGGGTAGATGAATACGGAATATAAATCGCTTAATAAGATTAATATTATTTTATCCAATATTTTTAAGACGTATTTTATTTGCTGAATAAATCCTACAGACAGTATTAGGAATATACTATTTTTAAAGATGTTAAAAAAATGTTAATAAGAACCAAATTAAACAATTAACTAAACAATTAACAATTAAAACAAATCAATTCTTGGAGTTTAATATCGACAGGGTCGGCAGAAGTGAGGCACTTCCACGCTTTACGTCATGTGTATCACACATCCTATAGAATAAGAGAATTGCGATAACTAATCCGCAAGTAATTACTACATTCCGTTTCATTACTGAACTACAATTCATTTTATTCTTTAATAAACGGAATATACGATACTTTTATTCGGTAATAACAAATTAATGATGTCTTTCAATTAGGGTCTATTACCCCCGCTGTTACTTAAGGGTAATTGTCGCTATACAAAAGGAGATTTATGGGCACAAGAACAACTGTTTTAGTCGTTTCTATCAGAGAAATAAATAATTTAAAGCCGTTTCAAAGTAACTGTATTTTTTTATTTATGGTCCATCGGCTGTAACAGTTATTGGGCATTAATTCTCTTTTCGATAGGAGATTGAGATACTTGCGTCTTTTGGACTCCGCGAGTAGAGTATGAGAGGGCATTTTATACCAATGTATTGAATAGTAAACGAGATGAATTAAAAGATGACATGATGTTTGTTATATTCTCGTTATGAGAGGAGACCCGTCCAGCAGTACATCGATAAACAGTAAATTCGTAACAGTATTTAGGAGTGTTTTTAGAAAATACGCTATTTTGTTCGTGCAACAAGTTCATACACAGTCCAGTCTCGATATAATTAAAGTAGCTAGCTACAAGCATTGAAATCGCTAATTTAACTTTCAATCCATGTATTATTATCATATTTGTCATTATTAACACAATATTAATTGTTGATATTTTTATCAACGAATTAAAATGTTAATATTAGTATGTTATTATATCGCCTGCAGATGGCAGAACTTGGAAGTTATAAATAATCATATATTGCTTGTTGTATGGCGCTCATTAGAGCTGCCATGTCCAACAGTGGACTAAGGCAGGCAAAGGTTGTTGTTGTTGAAGTATTGCAAGTTTAAAGGCAATGTTGTCTTGATCATCGTAGTGAGTGATTTACCAAATATAATCTAAAAAGTGTTAGTGTTTCAGAATTAGAAGCCCCTACAATATTATGCTTCAAAAGTATGTTATTTAATATCATAATTCTACGTAAAAATATGTATTCACTACATTATCTAAAGAAATTAAACATATTAATATCATAACTAGTTACTTTTTCGACCTTTGAGCTTTGATAACTGGAACCAATAATAAGACCATTAGTACAGCATAGTGTGTCGTTCCGAAAACAGCGGTTTGACGACTACTGAAATAGTTACGAAAAGTAAATCATTTAAATAGTAGTAAACTAAGTTTTGTGATATCAAACAGTTTTAGGAATTATGAATGGTGAGGAAATATTGTTAGAACTTCATATTAGCTTAAGGTTTATTTCCATTTGATCGTCCTCGTATACCAATACGTGTATGAGTAATAAAAAGCTATGATGTAATTACGATGTTAAATAATACGTTGAGACATACGTACGAGACATACGTAAATTACGTATTCATCAACTATAGATATAAATAAATCATTTCATTTCAATTCATTTAAGCTATATTTTAGTAACATTTCTAAAGATGACTGTAATAAACTGGGTGAAAATAAAATAATAATTCGAAAAGTGCAGTGAGCGAGTGTAGAGTTGAATTTACGCGCCGAACTTTTTCCAATTGGTGTGCAATCAAATTTATATTGGAAATGAAAGGACCGTTTCAATAGCCATTAACGCCGTATCATTTTTATTCATCTTTAGTCAGTGATACTTATTTAATTAGTTTTATTTATATGTACAGACGCATTTAGTTCTGACGTTGAATAACAATTTTAAAAACAGAACAACGCCTAACGTTCGTTAACGTTTTTTCTGGTATCAAATTTCAGTCAGTTTTGAAGGGTACAATATAACTTCTATCTGGCTCTCCGATTTATATCGACTGACCTTCATGGTATTTGATAACTACTCAAAACTTGGTGGATTGTTGATCGAGAATTAATACGACATATTATCATATTTATGGAACCGCTTAATGTTACTTTATATTGCATTAAATTTTATCGTTTACCGGGAGTTTAGTTACGGTGACCAAATGACGCAATATAAAAAAATATGGCAGTCTGTAACAACTTTTAAATATTATTTCAAGCAAATCAATAAAAAATAAACGAAAACCAAAAATGCTTTAGTAAACATTTCATATGTGTATTAATTTCTATGTTATATGCCTTAAGATTCCGAGCATGAAAAGAATTGAACCGAAATATTACGCCAGTGTTATCCTATATTGACGGCAGAGGGCATTAATAGAGCAATATGTCTCGCGCTGTTGGCAGCCGCTGCAGCCAGTATTATGGGCATTAACTCCGTGCTGATACTTGAAGCTGATTTTTGAAGATCTGTAGCCGCTCCCCCCACCGATGAAAAAGTATATATCATATGACATTTTTTTCTTTTCATTATCTAAGCTTTGCAACGGAATAGGTCTCTATGACGCTCGAGTAAATCCCGATTTAGCATCGTGGGCTCCCCTACTATAATAAATAATACCCAAAAAACGCATAGGATGTTCCGAGCGACCGTAAAACTACCGGTCTCAGGGTTAGCTCACGAAAACATCAAATTCTAAGCTGGGGCCGATGCATTTCATACAACAGACTTCGCTGTTGGCACTGTCCATACCACCACTAGCTCTAATCTTAGCGATTTTAAAGAATTTCCATTTACAATTGTAATAGGCATCTTATAATTTCGGCATGACGACATTGATAACGCACACAATACAGACGTCGTCAGTCGTCGCCACACACAACGACAACGACAAGATAACGCGAGCGCCTGTTGCAATCGCAGTGTTCGATGCTATTAACAAAACCGATTATAGTTTAATTATTTCTTTCGAGATAGTAAAACTCTACATTGTTAAGTATTGTTAGTTTTTCTTCATCATTCAATCATTTTTCTTTTATCAATATTATACATATTATGAATGAATTATTTGCTTTGCAGACAATATTAACTGAGCAGGCAGTAGTCACAAATGCCCGCTGCCGTCCATGGATTCCTGCAACTGACCTCGAATAGGACTGATAAACAGGTCTGTCAATAACTTATATATTTATTGTCATTACACATTTATTCTTAATATTTTTATATCTATTGTGTATTATGATTATTTTTATTATTTATCTTATATAGTATTTTTTTTCGTACACCCCTGCCCAGTATCAGATTTTTGCTATTAATGACTCCTACCCAAAGGTTGTCTGGTAGAGATCGCTTGTTAGCGGTAAGACCACCTTTTGTAAGCCCTCGAAAATTTGTACAGTGTATGTTGTATTGTCTTGGTGTACAATAAAGAATATTGTAAACTTGTCTCAGGCATTTATAATTAGAGCAGTATTTGTATTTGCGCTTCTATTCCGGTTATCGAATCAAAGACGTAAACAGCATATTTTATTGTGTAATATTATCATTTTTAAAACATTAGCACTCGATATACTTTGCCTATCCTATAAGTCCCCTGTGGGCGCAACAACAGTAAATGATCAGGTGGCTGTTCAGAATAATAGACATAAAAGAGATTCAGGTTTCCATTAAAGACATATTACGCATCACATAACGAAAACTTAAATAATCCTTGACGGGCAAAAATTCAATGGAAGTTTGTGATTTGACAACTTAAGTTCCAAATCCTAAGGGCATTTACACAATGCCAAAAACAAAACACATCGGTTTTATATTCTCTTTTAACCGGTTTAACAATCCGAATAGCTGTACTGATTTTGATAGGACTTTCATCGACTGGTACAAAACTTTTTAGAGTAATTTAGTTCACGTAAAAATCGAAACAAGAAGCTATTAATTACGTGATTGATTGAAAGAATTTATATTCCTGATACTGGTGCGCCACGCGAACGAATTACGAGTAATCGGAAATCGCAACTCTGCTGTATATACATATCTACCCTGTGTTACGGGTACAAATTTACTTCAATTTAAATTGAAGTGAAAAGCTTAAAACATGAAAAGAAGCGAAGGGCAGAAGCGGACCATAATGGACGGTTGACAGTAGATTGAAATATAATAACGACATCGATATAGACGCTGTGTAACTTTCTAATCTTTTCCATGGATCATCTTTTGCATGGAGATAACAGATTTTATACATAGAGTTATCACATAACGTACATTACATATGAACGTACGACTTTGGATAATAAAAAAGGGACTAAAAGGATAGTTTATGAAAAGGATCAACATCATATAATAGCATTGATATACAGAAGCAGTTATGGTAATGTTAATTTTTGTATCCAATTTCTAGACTTACCAGTTTTAGACTAGTGTGTTAGACTTAAGCTAGAAACACATTACAAACATCCGACGACGATGGTGTTCCAACAATAATAGAAGGGATGCTTGCTGTTCATAAGCTTTTTCAAGCGATCATCTGTCATCACCCATTCAAGAGTCGATGACATAAGAGAACGAGCGCCGTTTCAATTAACTCAGACCATATTTTCAAATATCCCATAAATGTTGAAATTCTAAGTGTGCGTGCCTTAAACGGAGAAGGGAGAAAGAATATTAAAGAAATAAAAATTTCAATCAAACAATTACCGAGGAAATTCAATATTTTCTTTTTTAAATACTTACATACATTGTGCATAAAATTATGAAGTATTAAATAAATCACATGAGCATACCCTTATGATTTCTTCGATATTAGAAGAAATTGGTAGCTTTCAAGCAACAGTAATGATTAATTAAGAGTTAGACAAAGTGTTTCGTGAAATGTCTGTTTATAAACTGGTAGTACCATGGATTTAGGTAGGATGGATGCCATGGAATTAGGATTTAGGTTTAAACCGGTAGTACCATCAGTACTTCTAGTCTGTTGGAAAAAACAAACTGAAGATTTTCTAATTTATAGAAATAACGACCTATAAAATGGCTTTTTTATGCACGTTCCAATTTTAAAACAACTGGCCCTTGTGTATCGATTCTTAGGTAACTCCACAGCATTGGACTAGCGTATCTGACCTACATACCACTTTTTTAATTTTGTTATTCTAATTCACTTGTTTTATGTGCTTGAACATAGCGTATACTAAGTGGTACTGACGATCACCTACCATGTACTTTATATTAATAGATTTAAAATTATTAGACGTCACCAGTTACCACTAGGGTCCTTTCAAATAAACCGGCTCAGAAAACAGAGCACATTTTGATCACATTAAAAATAAAACTTTATGATATTTCTATTTTTACGTTTCAAATGTCATATGGCAAAAGGAATCTCAACCACGGTCACAAAATAATTGAAATGTAAAAATAGACTTCAGTAAAATGTGCCAAAATTTAATTTCGAATATGGTTAATAAGATGAATACAATCAAAATCTGCTCTGCTCTCTAAACTTGCGTATTTGAAAGGACTCTTATTATAGTGAAGCACAGAAATGTCGGGGAGACAAGTACCGTGCAGGGCCACCAAAAGGAAAAGCCAACTGTGCTTGGTGTTGCCAACTTTACAAACCGCTGAAACCTGCAAGCGCGTCAAAACTGAGACTTGAACATACTCGTAAGTCCATATATATCCACTAATGCTTTCATGGTACGTATTTACAATCATGAAACCCAGTTAAGTATTCATATTTTATACAAAATTAAATAAAAACGCCAAACTTGCTTACATAAATACCACAGTCGTTTGCGCCAATATCATGAATTTAATGATATTTATTCATTTTCATAATAGTGTTATATATGATAACCGATAATACATACTTGTAATTCGATCAACCATATTAGTTCTTTGTCCTTTAATTAAAGTGACATGTTGATAGCGATTTACGCGTCTGCGAAGTGTGGAAGGCAGACAATAATTTTTCAAGAGTGGTCGTACAGAACTGTTGATAGTTCCTTCTAACTATCCCAAGCATGATTATAATATATGTACCGGCTTAACTCACGTACGTTTTTCGGGATGGCCAGGCTAGTTTCGAACCTGTACGACTCAATATATACACCTACACCTGTACATCCCAACCATACATAACTCGGGTATACTCACAACCTATATCAATATCTAGCGTTCGAAATAAGAAGTAAATAAGGCTACGACCCAACTAAACGCTGTAGCCGCTGACGGACAGCAGCGTAGAGGAAGAGAGCTGTGCTCTGCGATATCCAATTTGCATGTCTGGCGTGGGTACTATCGGCAGAAACCCGCTCTGTCATGGGAAGCCTACTTGCAGCATTGGATTGGAACAAGCTGATAATAATGATAACTATGATGATTTAATTGTCGGCGCTCGCGCTCAAACTTATTATCCAATTATAATATTTAAAATATGCGGCCAATACCAATTATGATTATCTTCAATGAATGTTACATTACATTTATTTGCACCCAAAAATCAACATATCTCAAAACCGTTATGTCTGCGTGATAGAGTGCGAAGTACAAAGAAAAGTAAAGACATCTCCCTCCTTCTCATACCAGGTGCTCGCCTGTAGTAGTGACGTTCCTAGTACATTATGTACAACTGACTATAAATTATATAAGCCACTAAGAAAATAAGCGTATTTGATTTAAATTTAGTTACTCATGTGGTTTGGAGGTAAATTATCATTTTTTTACTGTGAAAAATCCAGGAAAAAAATCAAAATTATATATCTAATAGATTTATTCAATAGGTTTTATTTTAACCCATTTAACCTTAATGATAAGGTGTAATAGTTGTCATTCATTCCGAAAATTCTACTGCCTCGTTGGTCGAGTGTTTGCAAGCGCGACTGCCGATCGGGAGGTCCTGGGTTGAAATCCCGGGCGGGGTCCTATTGGATTTTCAAATTAGAATTTCTAGTAGTGTCTCGGAGTCGGCAATAGGCTCACCACCTATTCATGGGACATAAACGTAACTTGTGAAACGTAGGACCATACTACACTCCTGTACCTACCTCTTTGGGGATTACAGGCGTGATTTAACGTTTTCATTCTGAGAATTTTACATATTGTTAGAAATATATGTACTACTACACGTCTACTTATATATGGTGGGCCAGAAAGGCGTGCGAATTTCAAAATCACGTTGCTCGTGATAGGCACGCGGAAGCGGGGCGGTGATCAGGTCGTGGGTCGAAAAGAGCGAGTCTACGGGTTCGACACTGAATCAGAAACCTGCGGGGCGTCCAAGGTCGATACGAACGGAGGAAACTGTAAGCGAAGTCGCGACGCCTATACGGTGCGATCCTCAGTTATCATCCCAAAAAAGATCATCTGAGCATTCTGAGCTCGCCATATCAAGAACATCATTATGGCGTATTTTGGTATAATATCTTAAATTTCACCCGTATAAACTTCAATTAGTCCAGGAATTAAAACCGATTGACCACCATCTACGCCGTACTTTTGCCGAAAGAATGTTAGAGCGTTTCCAAAGTTTGAACAATACTCTCCTTTCCGATGAAGCTCATTTTCATTTAAGTGAATTTGTCTATAAGCAAGATTGTCGGTACTGGGCCGTAGAAAAACCCAAATTAAAACACCGAAGACCTTTACATTCGCTTAAGGTTACAGTTTGGGCGGCCATGTCCATCGGACCCCATTCAAAAACGAGTGAAACCAGATTGTAGTAGCAAATTCTGATCGCAACACAGCAATGTTACGTAGCTTTTTCCTTCCTACAGCTGCATAATTTTGAAGTCTACATTAGCAGGACCTGCTTTCAACAAGATGGAGCAACATCCCATACATCTAATGAGTCTAGCAGTTTTAACGAAATGTTTTTCTGGAAAAGCTGATATCGCGTCAAGGGGACATTCCGTGGCCTTCCCGGAGCCCAGATCTCACGCCATTGGATTTTTTTCTCTGCGGGTACCTCAAGAGCCGCGGTTACGCGAATAAACCGACGTCACTTGCCCAGCTCAAAAACAACATTCACGAGATGTCCGTTCTGTATACGTTTAGATGGCACACATCTCAGTGATGTTATTTTTAAAAAATAAAATTCCCATATGTTCACTTTATTATAAATATAAATTACCTTCCCTAAGCTTCGTAGTTTTTTTTCTATGATTTTTTTAAATCCGCTCAACT
>DWEC01002194.1:0-12033 GCA_018245735.1 Microceris miodesmiata
TTTCGGGGTGGCCCGACTAGTTTCGGACCTGTACGAGGTCCTTCCTCATGAGCTCCCGACGCTTGCAGCGAGTTCGCAGTGGAGACTGAACAGTCTGAACAGACGCGACGGAGACGGCGGAGACATTGATGCACCAAACCACGAATATTTGCGAGGAGATACCCGTACCGGTAGTGGCACGTAAAAAAAATTGTGATTTAAAGGCAATTAGATAAGAGCAAGGCATTCCAACTAGGTCATCAATATTAACAGAATGTTAAAGAGAATCTGTTTGTGATTGGGTACAAATGAGTATAAAAAATTTATCGCCCCATAATTGTTAGAGGGTTCAGTAGGGTCGTTATCTATCTTTATTATTATCAGGGCCATTAGGCTAAAATTCGCCTAATCTAAGGGATTCCGTGAGATTTACTGCAAATAATAGGCGCACGAACAATTAACAAGTTGTGCGGAATTTGAACAACATCCGTATGGGGTTACATGTGAACCGTACTCGCATGTACTCGTATATACAAGCAGAGCGGTTATGTTAAGGATTACATTATAATTAAGGTTTGCCGTAGAACGTTACATTGTTATAATTTTTGTTATTATAATTAAATTTGACTGCCTCGTTGGTATAGTGGTTGCGTGTGCGACTTGTGAGAAAGAGGTCTTGGATTCGATTTCCGGGTCCGCCATAATATTGTTGGGACTTAAGCTTGAAATTACCAGTAGTGGTTAGGAGTTTCGATTTGTGTCATTATTAATATAATTAATATCATTATTAATATAATTAATACAAGCCTCCTTGTGTTAGTTGTGGTCATTAAAGGGACCAACTCAATTAGGGTCACACAACAAGGTAAAAGTGTACCTGTAAATTGTACGCTGGTGTTCACATGAATATTAAAGGGATTTAACTGGAGGATTATGGCGTCAGTTTTCTCCCTCAGGACATATGTATGAAGTCTAACCTTCGTTAAAGTTAATAGCCTTAACGTGTTGGCCATCTTAAATAATTTCTTTTTCAAATAATCCTTTAAGTCAAAGAACATGTACATGCATAGATGTTTATGAGACTATAAATAATATCTTGTTTAAATCAATCAATTCTAATTTTTCTGATTTCTGCACATATGTATTTTTTGTTTTAATTTGGTATTTTGTTTATAAAGCTTTACGTTGTAATTTTCAGAAAACACAGACGCAGGCAGGGTGCTTATGAATGTTTTATATTTATGTCTGTTATACATATTTGACATTGCATCTTATTCTTGTGTTTCTGGTTATGCGCAGTGTCTTCATGAAAAATATGTTATCAGTACAATGTACAAGTTTATAATAACGTAAATATATTAAACTTGACTGGCGCGTTGATCGAAGTGCTGGGTCAACGGGTGGGGTGCTATCGAAGTTTTCTAGCTTAGAATTTCTAGTAGCTTGGAGTCTGGATTAGTGTGTCATATATGATACTGGGTCCACTCGCTATTCGATGGTAGGACGTTGAACATTACAGATGAATTTTAGGAGTTTACTAAGCATATGGCAAAGGTATAAAAAATATTAAAAATGCTGAAACCACTGTCTGTTAAAATTATATCATTATAATTACAGTTTATCACTATCATCGCCTATTACATCCGATGTCATCATAATCTCCTATCATCATTATCACCTAATATGCTATTATCGTCTCATCTATCATATCCGTCGTTTTCATCAGATATACTATCTCTCATTATCATGAAATCTCACACCCGTCATTTTCATCATCTATCACAGCTATCATTGTCATTATTGTCATCATGACACTCTGTTGCGATTGGGCACAAGTATGACGCCATGCTTCAAGGACGGATCATTATTCATTACATCATTATTTCAGTAAAATGCTATCCAAACATATATTCATCATCATCATCATCACAGGCCTGTCTCAGTCCACTGCTGGACATAGGCCTCCCCAAACGGGGGTTTATGCCCGTAATCTCCACGCTGGACATGCGGGTTGGAGATCGCAGGGCACAGCTTTTCGCACCACCGACGCTGCTATACGTCGGCGGCCAGGGCATTTAGCCGTGCCTAGTTAGGCTACGCTATACCGCAATCAGCCGGTCGCCAGGCTGGCCAAACATATATGTAGGATTGTAAAATTAAGCTGTAGGCTAAATTACTTAGTTGTATTTTCAATGTTCTTGTGCATGTTTTTATTATTATGACGGTAAGAGTTTTAGGGTATCGTAGACTGTAAGAATAGAGTAATTGTTTTTGAATGCTGTGTCCAGATGTTTTGACCGTCGGCAATGTGTTTGTAGATTTAAAGTATTTATAAGAATTAGAAAGTCGTGAGAACGTCGAGGGTTCACTGTTTTGCGCATTACTGTATTTGTAAAGTATGACAGAGTGGGGTGGGCGACCCAACATTGGTCGGTATAAATAATTGTAGGAAAAGGTCCTGCAGACAGTCCTTAACTTTCATTGATGTAAGAGAGTCCTTAATTTGCATTGATGGAAGACAGACCTGTAGTTCAATTCTCTAATAAGCCTATACTTGTAAGTTTACTTGACCTGTGATTCCTTTTAGATATAAACAACATCCTATATCTACCGTAGTACGATAGAAATATGAATACTACTTATGTTCATAATATATGTCTCGATAGAAATATTAATACTACATATATTTACATATATATCGAAATACATCGTACCTATTGGTAGCACATTGACATGACTAGTACTATTTCATCATCATCATTATTAGCCTATTTCCGTCTACTGCTGGACTTAGACCTCCCTAAGAGCACGCCACTGAGCTTGATCTTCGGTTCGTCGCATTTAGAATGAACCAAAATGATAAGCAATTTCAAGACATTTAAAGTGATAAAAATAATGTGTCAAGCAGAGAGCTAACCTTGTACCTAATCGATTTATAGACGCACGTTTGATTTATAGATTAGATTTAAACTTATATTTCTAGATTTCGATTTGTATAGATACATACTCATTGCTCATTGACTCGTGTACGGAGAATTTCACAAATATGTGAACAATTAATACAATCTACGCACATACCAACAATATACTATTATGGACTCGTGTGTATTGACTAGTCCATATCCGTATATATCAGTGTCCAGTTTATATGTAGCGTCTCTCTCGATGCCCTTATATAGTAGGTACTTCAATGTAAAATTGTGGATTCGTCCTTTATTTAAAAATTGAAATTGGACGACATCATATGCAGTACAATTAATTAGTTAATTTACTTAATTATTTATTTATAAGAATTGACGGTGTATTAGAGAGAATAAGAATCGAAGTCCAAGTGTAGTGGTTTATTAGTTTAGTAATCAATATATTATGCATTAATAATAGCAGGATAGTCTATACGTACGTAGATAGATTATATAATCAAAATAATAATTAGTGTTACATCATTTACACCCCGTCTCATATGTGAAAGGTAGAGAGCGTCGTGTCAATTGTCTCCCTCCTTATAAACTTCAAGCACTGCTTCTGCTATCTTCAGTCTTATCATTAACACACTAAATAATAAGTTATAGGAATATATTCATCTATAATTAATCACAATCGTATATAGACAATTGCAGTAACATAGACGCACAGTAGTAAAAAAATGAATGTAGTATTAACACGGTTTTGGGGTTGAATATTAATTCCCCAAACATTACTTAGTTACAGTGGCGGTGCCTATGACTGTTATCCTGACGGTAGCCTTCTAGCCTTAGGGACATGGTATAAGGATTTCAGTAGATAGTTTTGTTTATGGTCTGTCACTTAAATTCAGACTCTGGACACTATTGTCAATTTAATAAAACAACAGATAACACTTGTGTGTATTTATTTTATGAAAATGTGAAACAGATGTACACATATACTTAAGTCTTATTAGTCTGTAATCGTTATTCAACCAATATAATTATAATCCGAAAACCATTGTTATTATAATTAATATTCGCCAGTTTTCTCATCGCTCCTGTGGTGTAATGTTAACACGCTTGGTGTTTTGTCTGGGAAGCGTTGCATTTGGTTTGAACTCACCCGGCGGCTTGAAAACATCATAGAATCTGTTTTGTTAATTTCGTTTGTGTTTTTTTTTTAATTCATTATTTAACTAATATTTTAAGATTGGTAGCTAGTATTGATAACGAATATTTTTTGCAATTTTTTTAGTATTGACTTAGAGATATTTGTAAAACTATTATATATATAAAGTATTTGTACAGGATTTTTTAATCTCATCAATATTAAATTATGTATTTTTTGTTATTCTATTATTTTACACGTGATATGAAGTTATAATGTACAAAAGAAATTAAAAACATTCCTTATTTGGGACGTGTCCATTTGAGAGACGATAATGTCAAACATTTCTATGTACTCATCAATTTAAATATGTAGGACGTATTTCACGCCTGTAATCAAAGAGGTAAGCAGATAAATGCAGAACACTCCCACGTTTCACCGGTTACGGTTACGTCCCACTATGGAACAGGTGGTTCTATTTCCATGCGGCGGGCACATATCCGGACTCCGAACCACTACAAGAAAATTTAAATTAGAAAATTTTGTAATGTTCGACCCGGGAATCAAACTCGGGACCTCCCGATCGGCAGTCGCACTTGCAACCAACACGACCAACGAGGCAGTCAAAAAATAAATATGTAGGAGGAAAATTATTGTAATTAATGAAAATTACGGTGTTATTGTACACTTGCTCAGTGACACAGTCGTATGGTACTAATTATTCTTGTGATATATTGGTTATCACCGCATCGCGCCATACTATAAACATAGACTTGAGCAGGGTATAATTATTTTAATTTCAGTTCATCTCGTAGTCCATGCTTCAGAATAAAATGATGTAAAAGAGAAGTTTATGTTCAAAAATTTGTGGCTGTGTACCTACTTCACCCCCCTGCCTACCCCTTCCAGGATAACTGACGTGATGTTACTTTTTTTTACGTTTCCAAAAAATTGTCTTAAAAATGTAATAATTTTCGTTCATAAGGAAAAATTTGTCATGCCGTAAAATTATTCTGGTAAATCACAAATTTTATCTATGGATATAATAAAACTGTAACTGATCGCTGTTTGTGCAAGCTAATCTCAGAAAACATATTAGACATTTTTTTTCATAAATCCGAGATGTGTAGGTTTCCTCACGATATTTTCCTTCGCCATTAGCAAGTGATTGTCGTCGACAAGTTGTCGTTAATTAACTGCATATAATTATGAATGTTGTATATACCTTTAAGGAGGACTCACACTGTATGAGAAAATAAGTCAAATATATATATTTAGTAAGTTTAGTGATAAGTCAAAGGTGTATCAAAATAAATAAATAAAAATAAAAGTAATATTTTAATTTAATACGAACTTTTATAAAGACGTGCGCGCAAAGGATTTGAACCCAGCACCCCCAAAGCTAGGCTGTCACTAGTTTTCAATAAATGTATGCCTTATTGTAGCGTATTTATAAGCAATATCACTGTAGTACATAATATACCTATTACTAATCGTTATGTCAGCTTAAGCATATAAAACATTTCAGCAGAGTTTTTCTTACGAAATTGTAGGTGTCATTCTAGGTAGCTTATAGCATTATCCACAAATCTGACTAAAATGTACAAAAATATTCTTTCAAATCCAATTGCTATTTTTAGAGATTAGCGCAAACAAACAAAGCTTCTTATAACTTCAGTGACACAACCTTTTCATATTTTCAAGATTAGTACCTCAGCGTCGGGGTATCGTTATAATAATTAAAAGATTATAAAGATTATAATTACTCGTTCCTATATATGTATAACGAACAGAAACTATCTTCAAGTTTCAAATTAAACGTGAGAATTAAGTTCGGTCTCCCAAGTTTCTGCTGTATTTCGATATTGCGAGCCGCGTGTTGTCTGGTATGCGACACGGGACGGGGGCGTCACATACGAGTAGTACGGCGTCCCGTACGACAGACATGTCACGACAGACACCATTGACGCGGGTGTCTGTTTGACGAATATTTCAGAGAAAATTAATCAAGAATGACAACGAAACATCTGTATATTGACTTCTGCTTTCCCCACGCTGTTTATACAAAGTAGATTGTTTAATCCACGGATTATAATCGTCGATATTAATTTAAAATATTATTAATATGTTTTTGTTTTGTGTCCGATGTATAGCATACTACACTCCTCTGCCTACCCATTCGGGGATTACAGGCGTGATGTTACGTGTTTTTATTGTATTTACTCAAACTTATTTATTTTACTTTTATGTAAGTCTTCTTAAATTACTCGCCGACTAGACAACCATCTGATATACAAACATTTACTTAAATTCCACTAAAATTGTACAATATTTTAATTGTTCATAACTTATTCCATAGCTTCGATAGTATTATATCGGCTAAAAAACAAATTAACAAATAAAAAATAAGTACATGTAATTCTGTCTTCAGAACTTTGGGAAATTTTTATTTAACCACAATTTGAACAAGCTTACGAACATGCTGTTAAATTTAACAATAATAAGTAATGTATAGGCTTTCATGTAACAATTATATTTTAGTCATAATAAAGCTTACAAGTTGATGTAATTGTTAGTATATACGAGTACTACACACGGCCAGCTAGAAGTCTGGTAAAGTGAGTAATTGTTACAAAAAGTTACTCAGTTGTCAGTTTATGACAAGAATCAAACACTTTGAAGAGAATACTCAAAGCCAAAACTCAGCGAACTGTGGGTGCTCTTTTCTAATTGTACGCCCTCGACATAAACTCTTAACCAAGCTTTCATTTTCGGAAAGTTTCTGTATGTTCCTTCAACATATTTTATTGACATTCCGATACATTGGTTAGTAGGTACGAAACGATAACGAACCAAATAAACGTAAATCAAATCGTTTATGTAAAATATATAATGTGCTTTACATACAATCTTTCATTTATCAATTTCTTAACCAATTTGTAATGGATGACTTCCTGTTATCATCATCATCAGCTTATCCTAGTCCACTGCTGGACATAGGCCTCCTTCAAAAGGGGGTTTATTCCCGTAATTTCCACGCTGGGCATGTGGGTTGGATATCGCGGGCCACAGCTTTTCGCACTGCCGACGCTGTTGCCCGTTAGCGGCCAGGGTATTTAACCATGCTTATTTGGGCTGCGCTATACCACAATCAGCCGGTCGCCAGAGCCTCGTCTGTTATAGCAGGGTATATCACGTGCAGGTGAGGTTGGCTTGGGCTGAGATAGTGCTTGGAACCTCTTATAACTTACTATGCCGATATATTATTCATCATCGTCAACATCATCAGTCTATTTTAGTCCACTGCTGGACATAGGCCTCCACCAAAGAACGCCATCGTGCCCTGCCCTCGGCTTGTCGCATCCAGCATCTGCCTGCAGCATTTCGCAGATAGTCATCCCACCGTGCTGGAGGGCGTCCTACATTACGAGCCGCGGTCTCCACTCCAAAACTCGCATATATTATTACTAACCACCAATTCCGAGGATGCGGAAAGAATACAATTATGTATATGCAAAATTACTCACTCATTTCCTTAAATAGTATACAGGACTTTAAAACTGTAACATGATCGGTTATAAATCATTATCATTAGTGGCCTATTCTCGTCCACAGCTGGACATAGGCCCTCCAATAGCGTGCCACTGAGCTCGATCTTCAACTCTTCGCATCCAACCACTGCCAGCCACATTTGAGTATATCGTCACTCCACCTAGCAAAATCATATTTTACATACTTATTATAACTGTCTTTTGTATACTTTTTACCCGCCAAAGTAATAGTGTGTAGAACAGTGTAACATTTGGTACAAAATGCAATTTTTTTTCACATACAAAAGATAGACATTAAGATAATAACAGCAACTGGAAATTTATTTAAAGACTGTGTAATAAATTATTTTTATATTACTTACTTACGCTAATCTTACGGGGACTTCTAATGTATAATTATTTAAAACCTTATAAATCCTAACGATATGTGTATGACACAGGTTGTGCATATTTTTTTGCAAATATGATCTCACGTGCTTTATTAAGCTGCATAAGACGAAGTTCGAAATTTCTTGTTCTGCGCTTCGGAGCTGAGATTGTAAGTGAACAAGTTAATTAAGACTCGAAGAACTTAAATTGAATTGAGGAAAACCTAACATTTAGTTGGAAACCCCAATATAAAGTAGAACCTCTGGATTTTCACTATAATTTATACATATAATAAAGTTTTAACTAACCCGTGCTTGTAAATTGAATAGGTTTTTGAAATCTTCGTCTGAAGATTCTAGCTATTAAATTTGCGAAATTGTTGATTGTCTATTTCTCTATCAGTAGCCGGCTTCAAGTGCTCGATTAATTTGATCGGAGTTTTTTTTATATCTTATACAGTAGTCGAACACCTAATATATAACTACATTACATTATGAGCCTATTCCCGTCCACTGTTAGACATTGGCCTCTCCAATAGCACGCCACTGAGCTCAGTTTTCAGCTCTTCGAATCCAACCGCTGCCAGCCACTTTGCGTATATCGTCACTCCACCTAGCTGGAGGGTGTCCTACGCTACTTTTGCCAAGTCGCGGTCTCCACTCCAGAACACGTCTGCTCCAGCGGCTATCGGTTCTGTGACAGATGTGACCAACCTATTGCCACTTCAGTTTGCTAATTCTTCGGACTATGTCGATAACTTTCGTACATATAATTTATCATGTTGTATTTTTTACGGAAGATGATTAAGGTGTGATTGACCAATTTTTTTTTTATGTTCATGTTGAAAGGTCTTTAAAGCTTTAAAATGCCTTCCAATGAAAATCTTATGCAAGTCTGGATATATTTTTGGCTAATATACCACTTTTTTACATTTTTGCCCGTAATACATATTCGCGGGGATCACGCATCCGGAAATAACTTTATTAAAATGCCTCACGACAATTAATAATACAATCCTTACTTGATGAAGTTTTTTGAAATGGTATACTTTATTATGAGTTCTTTAGTGCGGTAGTTTTAATTTTTATTGTCTTATTTGTATTAATAACATAAGAGCTATCACAATCGATTATAATCGGTTTGATGATTTCAAATATCACCCTCTTTAAGGAAACAATTTTTGCTTTCTCATATAATAAAAATAATATCTCGGACACTTCCACACACGGCCGTCTGATCCCAAAGAAAACATCACGAGAGCTTGTGTTATCGTAACCAGACCATTAAATATTACGCACACAATACGATATTTTATTAAAATTTATTAATTTCCATGTTTCTACTACACTTTGAAACCTGTAAGAATAAAAAAGTATAGAATAGGTACTACCATTTTAGAACTTAATGAACAAAGAAAATGGCATATGAACATTTTAGTAATAATTATGTCTAGTTTAAATCCATAAAATTGGTTCAATAGCCTCTTATTGATTATATTTTGAGCTCATATTTGGTAAAGACTAACTTATTTTACTACAGAAGCTTAATTCACACATTTATTCTTCTAAACGTGTACATACAGGTTTATATCGGGTTGTAGATTGTTTAGTTCTTAACTTGCATCTGCATGGAAGGTACCTATTTGTTATCAAAGGAAAATTAATAAACAATATTGAGAGAGTTTAACTTGTTCGACAAAGGATTTAAAGCAAGACAAAACCACCGCAGGCTGAGAAAATCCCCTTTGATAATGCCACGTTTTATAACAATGGGGTCTGTTTGTATAATTGAATTGTAAATATCAAGGCGAAGTTTAGTTTTGCAATTTAACGAAGCCTTTCTTACGAAATAACATTTACAAACAGGTAATTGTATGAAGTTTTCGATATTTCGAACAGCCAACTACCTAATACAGATTCGTTAATTTATATAAAACACGTGTATACTTACATGATTCGATTTCTTAAACTTAGAATAAAATATTACTCTTTTCATCCTCAGCTTTCTGTGCAGTATTATTTTCAAATTTAACATTAATTTTATTTTCATCTGTATAAATTATAGCGTATAAATATCTATAATGGCTGATTTATTTTTGCTTTGGACTATTTGACGCGTTCAAAAATTTTTGCAGTCGTGTGATTTCTTACTTGCTAGACGACCCTTGTTTTAACGGGCAACGATAAAATTATTTGTTCAATAGTTTCCGTTTCCGGTATTGTATATCATTATACGTATTTAGAAATGTAATATAATGATACGCAAGTACATGCAGATAAAATAAAATTGTAAGAAAGAAATCTATGTCTTGGTTAAATATTTGTCATACTTTTATAAAGCTTAACCATTTTTATACTTGCAAGATTTCTTAGGGATTACATAGTATAAGCACATTTGATATGTAAACGTAAAAAAACCTAGAACATTCAACATACATTGTTTAATATTAATTTAAGGTTCATCTACACAGACATTTTGAAAATAATAATATAAATATAAAAAAAAAAAACAAAATTTATAAAAAAGTTCAGGATAAAGGTTTATGACATATAGAAGAAAGAAATTTGGTAATTACTGGCAATTTTAATTTGGTATTTCCTGCGAGGTTCGGATATTTTTAATATACTCGCTAAGATAAAGCTCCGAGTATAATAAGGGAACTTAATGTCCTTCTGGGTTGCACCCCGTTTAAAGGGTTGGGTATAATTAACTCTCCGCGGTCGTTTGGTATCAAACAGGGACCGTTAGCATTTGAGCTTCCCCTCTTATACGTGTATATATGTACATATTATGTGTACATATATCAAACTTGGACCCGCGTTCAGATTGAGTCCGACCGCAAAACTTGCTGACCGCTAACGTCAATTAATTTTGCGTGCTCACGGAGATAATCGCTGATTTGTTCGTACAACTTCAGTATTCCCATATACAATATATGTATTTCATATAGATTGTTTAATGTCCAATTTTATAAATATAGTTATTATACATATACAAGTATAATACGTACATAAATAATATAACCTAATAATAAAAGTTCTATTAGTCTACCAGACAAGTCTACCAGGTCAACCAATGAATACCCCATCGTCATCAGCGAGTTCAAGTCCAATGCAGGATATAGGCTTTTCCTGAAGGATATTGCCCATAATACCTACGCTGGGCATGCTGTTTATTGAAAATTAATCTCAGCTTCTCGTCCCTCCTATACTGTTGTCCACAGGCGGCAGGCTGTGTCTTAGAGCACCCCAGGTTTAGTAGACCTCTTACAACATCTTTGACTACCGGCATGGCCTCGGAGAATGTATTCTTTATCTAATACAAAAAGGAGTTTAATTCTCAAATAATAAAAAGCGTCCGAGAACTTATTTTCAAATCTCGAAATGGTAAATGTTTAAAAGTGTAACATACAATGTCTCAGAAATTTGATTCACTAAGAATACTGTAACAATTAACTGAAAGCAACTTTTGTAAATACAGAAATAGAGGACTATTTTAATATACCGTAAAATATTTCATTAGTGAGGCTGTTGGGATATTATTTAGTGCTAATGATCTATTTTAAAGTACGTAGCGTCTTTAAGAAAATAACACCTTACATATTTTTGATCTTGTACGTTATTGTTTCATCAGCGTGAGGTGCTAAATTCAACTGGCAAGGCTCTCAGGAACGTGAGGCCCGTTCTGGAATGGCTCGTTATCGATTATATATAAATATGTGACACAATTTTCCTCTTCTAGTTAAATGCAGATTGCTGCAGTGGGGGCGCATTAGGCGACTTTCACACTGCACTGCGCATTGTCTGGAAAACACCTTAGTTTTAGAATCAAAGTACTAGGGCACATTTTACTCTTAAAACCTTTAATTTTTTGTCCTCAATCACTATTTTTTTTAAGTTTTTTTTGTTCATTTGGAACAAAAAAAACGCAATACAACTATTCTTAGAATTTGGCACTCTTTTAAGTGAAAACGGATCTACTGGTTGTAAGCGAAAGAATTGACAAATGTAAAGACCGAAAAACGTAACTTAACGTATGTAATCACCGAAGGGGTCTGCAATGGTGCCTTGCACGCCGCCCT
>DWEC01002195.1:0-12030 GCA_018245735.1 Microceris miodesmiata
ACGGCCAGCCCCCGCCGCAAGACGCAGTGTTCACCAACGGAATTCATCAGCCTTTCACAGGCCGTAAGTTGCTCCTGATTTATATTTCACTTCAGCTAGCAATATCACAACCAACCTAGATGACACTTTGATAAAGATTTCATAATTTGATCTTTATCAAATTATAAAATTCTTTAAAAGCCTTTGCTTTTAAATATCAACTGTCATAACATTCAATGTCTTGAGCCGTACGCACAAAAGTATTTTCTTGATAAGTGTACATGAGTTTCTATATACTACGTCGATAATTACGTTACAAGAATTCCTTTTTTAGCTGTTCCAGTAACTGCGCAAGGCCTGCCCAACGGCGAGGCTGCTGCTCTGCAACACGCTGCTTACTCCACTATGCAGACCTTTCCAGGAGTCGGTGAGTGCCGTTTCCCCGCTGCGCTTGGTTACGTGACCTATCTTACTGAACCTTATGCACAGTTTGGGCCCTTCCTTTAAATTTGGTTAGAAATATTGACTACAAATTTATTCAATATTTTTCACCCCACAGTTCAAGCTAATTCCTGAATAAAACGTAAAACTTCGAAATTACTTTGTATTAGCGACTTAAAATAATTTTAATAATTTATCTAAATATATAACTATTTATATTCAATTCTATTAATACATTATTGTACTCAATTGCGTAGTTATAAAAATTTAAATATCACAAAAAAAGCATAAATTTGCGAATTGTGTAAACGATGTATGGTACATCTGGCAACGATAACTTATTTGAAGATAAAATGTAACTCATATATTGGTAACATCTCTTTAAAAGGCGGAATATGTTTTTTTATACCACACGATTCTACTAACGAAAGTAGTTATTAAACATAGTATATATCTTCTTAACGATATGACTAATCTTCTACACTTTTGGTCACAAAATTTTATACTCATACTTTTGCCCATATATCGGCTGTACCTACTGTTTGTTAAAGACTTAGTAAATAATTTTGAAATTCTGAAACACAGGAAATATTTATGTATTTAATGTTTGCGCATTTATAAATTGAAAATATAGTACGCGTTAATTATAGGAAAGGTAATTTTCTTGGCTTTCACGTCACGAAATACAAATAATTGTTTGGCGCCAAATTATCGAAACGCAATTGACCGGCTCTTTATTATTTCGCTTGTCAAAAGAATATTTTCGCAAACAAAAGCAAAACTTAATTTGACAACTGACAAATTGAACAAAACATTGTTTATTTGAACAGAGTTTATTGTGTTCAAATCGTTTGTTTTTTGCGTCGCTGGACGGAATTTATCGCCATTTTGGCCCGTAACTTGCGAAGAGTTTGACAGTTTAATTCAATTCGGTTTAAATTCACTCGCATTTTCGTGAAGCCGCTACAATAATTTTGTACCTTCAACACAATACGAGACGGCTTGTTTATATTTTAATTTGTTCGAATAGCGGAGAGAGTTACTAAATGAAGCGGCCGAGTAACAAGACATTTTTCATTCAATTTCCATATTAATTTTAACCGTTCACTATTGAATTTACGTAATTAGATCACACGATAGATAAAGAAAAATAATGTGAACAGTTTCATGATAATTTATAAAACATGTTTTTATACGCCTTAAAGTCCACCTTATATAGAACTAAGCTTATGCAAATATAACAGTACAAGATTTCTACCTACCTTCTTCATTGACTGTCTCACCGTTGCCTACATTTATATGAAATTTGTTTAATTTATACCATGAAATATATTATTTAATAACTCAACAGTAACATGTACCAATTTCATCATATTGTGACTCGATGTTGTTGCTGTTCATTACTTTGCTTGTAATTATATGTACTGTGTCTATTAGTCTTGTGTGTGTTATACCTAATAATTGTATGGATATTGTATAAAATTATAAAACGTACCTGTTAATTCAAATGTTTCAGAACTACATTTACATTTTTAACATCGTAATTCTTTATTAAAATAAATGAATAATTCCCATTATTAATTTTACACGTTTCTACTCAATAAATATTCGTGATCATTAAAATTGACATATTTTAAAGCCAATAATGTGTACATTAAAAATAATTTCATTTTCTGGCCTCGTTTTTATTTATTTCACTTAATCTTCATTACTTTCTCATTAAAGTCGTTTTAATTGAATGAATTTCGTTTTATTGTCCCCCTCTTTTCATTATTCAACTAACACAAAACCGGATATCATCGTAACTAATTAAAATCTACGAAGGTCTTGAAACAGGACAATCAGTGAGAACAATTGTCGAAGCTTCCAAAGTTCCCAATATAAAGAAAAACCTCCCCCAAACGTTCCTTACCGTATCCCGCATCCTTTAGTTAGTATACTTAGTGATTGTACGCTCAAGTAATGATTGTTAATTGTTGTGTACAAGCAATACTGCATGTAAGGCAATATCATAGGTGTTCATTGTGAAAATGTGCCACTTAATGTTCGACAGCGTACCAAGCGGTATATGGGCAGTTCCCCCAGCCGCTGCCACAGCCCATAGCGTCTACCATTGCACCTGCGCAAAGAGAAGGTAAGTGGAGCCTCGAGCCGGATACCCCGACAACGGAATCATTGTGTCCTATTGAAAAGGGACCAGTTTTCAAACTAACGAAGACTAGTTATAGAGACATACTTAAAGCTATTGAATATTAGTGATTTTATATCGTCATTAAAGGTCAGATACCGAGCAAATCCTCATATATTCCCACCTAGAATATATTTTTGGCGTAAAGAGGCATATTCATATTTATGATGCATATCACATATTTTAAATTAATTAGATCCATATATGCCAGCCATATCGACTAAACTAAGTTTATATCATGAAGCGTTGTTTTATATAATAATCACGCGAGAACCGGAAACTGGTTCCTTTTAAATAGCGTTCTACAAAGCTCTCTTCTCGAAGACAACCCTCTACTTTTCCTCTTCTGCGTCCAACTGCGGTAACTCTACTTCATTCATCTCTATTAATGTTTTTCTTATCCAATCGCTTTCCAGCTGAAGATAAACTTAAAAATCTATAAGTATGAATAGACCTATTTTATATTTAAAATAGCTACAGAATATGGAAGTATTTTAATGGCAGGTAAGTGCGTTGGAAAGCGGTTTTCATGTATAATGTTACCTATACGTGCTATTATCAATGTGTATAGATTGAGTGTTGTTCGTAATGAGAACATCGCACGTCATGTACAGTGACAAACAAAGCTTTTTGCAACCCGTTTCCAAGAACACTGGCCGGTTAGTAGCGTGTCAGTTGCTGTGCACTGTACCCTAAACGTCTATATAGTTTGTGTCGTCCTCCATGTTCGATGTGTCAATGTGTATTAGCATTCCATTATTTTTGTCAATTTTCTTTTACATCATTCACAATGTCGGTGTTCAGAGGCAGATTTGTGAGTTCTTTAAAGATTTTCTGGTGTTCCCAGGCTGCTCCATCTCCGGCCCCGAGGGCTGCAACTTGTTCATCTACCATTTACCCCAGGAATTTGGCGACGCTGAACTGATGCAGATGTTTCTGCCCTTTGGGAATGTGATCAGCAGCAAGGTTTTCATCGATCGAGCCACCAATCAGAGCAAGTGCTTCGGTACGTTGACATGACTTAAGCCATGATCTATAACTGCGCTTATATGCGCAATCGTTTCAATATTTTGCTACTTAGCTTTCGCTGCCATTCTTAATTTCAGCCCACGGGTTCACCTCACATTCAAATATTATAACAATATATTAAAATACCAATAGCTAACTCAAAAACTATCTAGGTTTCAAACATATCCCCCCTCAGATACGCATTGACACACTATAAGAGGAATAAAAAATATATTATAATTAGTATAAAATACGTTATAATTAGTATAAAGTATATTCCATTTAGTATAAGATATATTCCAATTAGTATAAACAATAATGTTCTCTTCTTCTTTCCAGGCTTCGTGTCGTTCGACAACCCGACCTCGGCGCAGGCTGCCATTCAAGCGATGAATGGTTTTCAAATTGGCATGAAACGACTAAAAGTCCAGCTGAAACGGCCAAAGGACGCCAATCGGCCGTACTAACCCGAGACGCCGTCCCCGCGCGCTTTCGGCGCGCACGTAGGTAATGTCCATTTATTATATGATAGACTAGCCTTTGCCAAGTTTCCACTTATTGGAATGCGCATACTCGTATATGTCCGAAAATGGGGCACGCGTGCCTAGGAAAAGCCTATTGAACCTTCCTTTAAAAAGTCCTAGCTTATGTGACCGGAAATACAGGCACTCATACAGTGTTCCCCGCCTTGCCGATTTAATAAAAAACGTAGAACTAAAAAGTTTAATTCTGGCAAACTCCACGCTTTCTGCCTACCCCGTTGGAGACTCGGCGTGACGATATGTATGTATGTACATATATGGAAAGTAGTTATGACTGTGAAATAATGAATTACAGATAAATGATTCAAGAATTGTTTGATTTGTTTCAGGAGGCGGCTACACGGATCCCCTCGCCCGTAATGCGCTTTTACGCGGTATAAAAATGATGATTCCCTTGAGGGATTAACACAAGTTTATTGTATAGTAAATATCATTACTTACTTAACAATTTACGCAAGCCTGCTCGGCGAGTATACTAAATTAGTTAAAGTAATTTATTGGTCAACGTGTAGAAAAGCTTCATTCTATCATTATGGATTAATCATTAAATTACTCTATTATATTATTATTATTATATATACAATTTATTAACTTTCATTAAATTATCTATTATTATTACAAAAATGACACGTTATAAAAATTTTGTCATTTGTAATCATACTTCTACTACTAAGTACTTTAATGTTTAACTGAAACTTTTAACATAAATTTATGAAACTAGTTATTTGCTTGAATTAAGCCAAACTGAATTTATTAAGTAAGTTGAAAATGTAAGAAAAAAAATTGTATTTTAATTATTGTATATTGCATAATGAATTGTACGGTTGCGGTGGCACAGGTATCTTTGCTCGTTTTGTTTGATGTTTAATGTAGAGGGCGTTGGTGTAGAGGCTACTGTGCCGCGTTCCGTTCTACGGGAATTACGAGAATATTATTAGCAGTAGTTTAATGTGTAACATGCAGAAGTCAACTAAGCACCTAGCATTGTTGAGGTGATGTCGAGGTATGCAAGCGTCGAAGGCGAGAGCGGTAGGCATTCCTTGCAAGTGCCAAGATGATTTCTGCGTGTTGTAACAAAGATACGCGTGCGCACTGGCAGCCATCGCGGACACTGTTGTCTCCCTCCACCGTCAAATATCACACTAATGTAAGTGCTGAGTACATTATCAGTAACGGAATAAAAATTGTTCTATATTTTGTTATATTTATTACGTGTGTGTCTGGTAAGCCGTTCGCTGGGCAGTTAAGGTTAGATTAATATTGTTAGACACGATCAAGTGGAACGGAATTTAATAACAATTTGTTTGACACAAGCGTACATCTGTTTCATGCTTAGAATTTTCAATACTGTACACTGTAACAAATACATAATAAGATTCCTGTAGTGCGCGATGTGAAAAAATACTGTAAATAAAATAATCTCGATACGCTTGTATCAAACGATTGGATTGTATCAAATTTGTATCAAATCGACTATTCCTGTTCTCGATATTGTATATACGAGTGAGAAATATGCCTTCAACTGGTTTCCTTCAATTATTGTATCTATGTACGTACAAATGAATTCAAAGCCCTCATTAAATAATACGCCCAGCGGTTAAACATACATGTTAGTAAAATATAATAAAAGCAATGTTGTTAACAAAATGTAATGTTTTGTATTGAACGCTGTGTACAAATTGAAGTGCACTTCGTCATTATCAAGATCGTGTTTTTATGTGTCGTAAATTCCAAATGGGCTGTGATATAAAAAAATATAATATCAAGGTAATGAATTGTACAGGCCGTTTGTTTATATGCATATTGAACGTATTAAACGCTAAACATAAAACCGCTCGCACGAAGGGACCTAATACACGTACACGTATATACAAGTCGTTACTTTTTGCCACGTAATGGAATACTTACCGTTTCTTAATAATGCGTTGTAGATAGTCGTCAATGTTTATAGTGAAATAAATACCCAAATTTTCGGGAAAGATTCCTCGACGTGGCAACACTTTAATGTGACAGTTTGTAATATAGATTCGTGTTGCATCCAATTGGTAAACTTAATCCTATTACTGTGAAAAATAAAATTAAATGTATAGGATGAAAATAAATACGGAAATCATTGTTTAATTAATTAAATTTGTAAATTATAAATTGTACTATAGTCTGCGAGCGGTCCACTCGCAACGAAGCGAAGTCAATTCTCAACGAGCGTGCTTTCCATAAATTTATTTCGTGCATTGGTGTGTGTATGTGTGTCTATACATAAAAGATCATATATAAAATCTATTCGTGATAAGGTGTTAAATACAATAACTGTGAGAAAATGCGTCCTGGGAGCCAACAGTGAATGAAGCGCGAGCAAACAGATTAATAAAAAAGTCTAGTGTAATTTCTACGGACAAAAAATAGATTCATAATCAAAAATGTACCAATATAAATTTAAACTGTTAGATAATAAAGCGTGCGCGGCGAAACCTGTATTCGGTGTGCCGGAATTGTCAATAGATGCCATTCTACGGTTGACTGGTACATTATTCAAAGTATTCTCACGCATTTGTGGTCTCTGCTAACATAAAACGTGCACGGCAGGGCCCCTTGACAATACTTTGAACATGTTGCAATCAGCCATATGGTTTAGAGGTTATTATTATAAAAAGCACTTGATCGTGCTCTTTTTGTAACCGGCAAAGAATCAAATTTTGCTATATACATTTTATTAATATCACAATCTATTTAAGATACCTACATATATATCGCGAGCAAGTGAACTTTTTATAATAATATGTGATGTTAGTAGATACTTTGAACCCGCTGTGTGGAGTGAAAATAGTGTTAGACATTGATAGACTGTATCGAGAGTTGCCAATTGAAATTCTTAATCTGCCTTGCTTTATATTTCGTCCTAAGAAACGTGTCAGGGAGTGTAGCAACAATAATGCAGGGATCGCCTGAGCTATGTCACGCACAATCTTAATATATAAATATATACATGGAAAGTGTGACTAGAAGAGCAACGGAGTGATGAATAAACAATGAAGGCTTTACCTAGATAACATTTTAATAATTTTCTGTATAATTCTGCACACCCAAAAATTTCCGTCCGGTTTCATCCACCATCCTTGCTGCTGAAATAACATTAGCCTTTCTATATTATTGGGTGTAAACTATCTTTTAATAGCTTCGCTACATATTTCGGCCTTTACGTTTGTTGCTGAACAATGAAAGGTCGCAAATGGCAATACTTCCTATATTAATGCACGTTAATCCCTTGCGACGTCCTCCTGATACAAGTGGGTTCAAAGCGAGCGCTACCGTACATAAGACAAAACAAGACTGCTTTAAAATAAAGTGTTTAAACGAACCAACACAAAGGGGCATATATACATACATATGTAGGAGTTCAATCAGTTTTAAAATGTGGCATGTAGAGTCAATCAAAAAATTATTATCTATTTCGGTACATACTCCCAAACAGCAGTCATTTATTTTCGGTATGGAAACTCATTTTGGATAGACATGCTATGATTGGTAATTAAATATGTAATATCTAATTTGCCTTACGGGAAATGTATTGAGTCAGTTTTGTTCTGTGTGTGCGGTACCGCCACGTGTCCTGCCTACCGCACGGTAGCGATAAATCGGCCGCCGCCCACCTCTAGTCAAATATTTCACTCTTCACAAGACATAGAATTTTATATTTACACGAAATAATTATTATATTATATTGATATAGTATTCTAGTTTTAGGCGTTTATGATTTATGGTTAAGTCGTGTGCATTAACGACATCTTATACTTTAATGATAAATCGTCGTACCCTTGTCGCGTAAATGTAGGTACCTGTAAAGTTCTTCTCTCTGGAACTCACGTATGTGCAATATATTGTTACGCTTTTTAATGTTTTAGCGCTGTATGTTTACGGAGCAAAGTTTCCTTTTGCCCCTTGTTTATTCGATATCTTAGACTATTCGTCGACACGGTCTCGTTGTAGAGCCGGGCCGGCCGCCTTAGTGAAATTTTACGAAGGCGCTTTACATCCGACGACAATTTCGTCGTTTCCTCTCTAGCGTAATCCGAAAATTCAGTCGTAGGGTTAATCGTTTGAGTGTAAAACGGTTTCGATAGTAGGATAACATAATGTTAGTAGTGCTAGAGCGGCGAGTCGCCACGAGCCCGAGTCGCTGGAGTGAGCGCTGACGCAGCTCCTAGGTTACAGAATAAATCGATGCCAAACCGGAACACGTATACTTAGTATATATTATATCGATTATCGATAATATCACCTCGTGGGTAAAGTAGAGTAATGCGCCCGCGACACGTCGCCTCACGGTGGCGCATCCGGGCGATAATTAATATTGTGTACTTATATCTTTATACTGTTTAAAATTAAATGAAATCCCTAAAGATATAAACGCGGCGACGCAGAGTTTCGTAATATATTAAATGGATCCTCACCGAATATAAAATGATCGCCTACAAAGTGATTCTAGGATACAGGGTATGCTTTGCGATTATTTAAATGTGTCTAAATGTCTTCATGTAAGGCAGGTTGCCGATTTCCCCGAATTTGGCCCTCATTCGCTGACCGTTTCTGTGGCCGCTCTATGTGAATTAGAACGTTCCGAGCGTCGATCGGCGGGTAGAGAACGGCGGCACGACACGGTTAGCCGTGCATCGGCCTCCCGGCGGCGCATCACTCTCGGGTCCACTGTAGTCTGTCGCGATTTTTATACTCTCTCGTAACTATTGTAGTTTAACCAATCCCTCATTCTCATGTCACGCGCAACTTCAACACGACCGCTTTCGCTCCTTTCTTTGACGATATGAACCGGTGTCCTCATCCGATGTGTTTCGATTTGCGTAAATTGGTATACTCATTCCATTCATATTTGGGTATTTGAGTGATATGGTCGCATCGCCGTCGCTTCTAATGATGTGTGAATAAAATAAACAAATCAATCGAAAATAATTCCCAAATTGGAACAAAGGCACACGTACAAAATTATATCTTTCCGGGAATATTATAAACCAAGCATTCATTTTGAGCGACGGTACTCAATTTGTCACTCTATAGTACCGACAAACGACATCTTAGTATTACAAGATCGAATTTCATAAGTAAACTAATAAATTAAATCCTAAAAACTTTTTAAAAATGTACATGAATTTGTCATAGCGCTCGCTTAAACGTGAGAAAGTTTATCGAAGCCCTCGAGATGTATGGATTGTATGTAAATGGTACGAGATACGGATGGTTAATTAGACGATATAAGTAGACCGTTGGGATGCGGACACAATTCGGCGTTATCGCATTATAACGCGACACGGCGACATATCGCACAACGTGTCGCACCACACGCGTGTCGCATCATCTAAACGTACCCCCCGACGCTAGTTAGTAAGATAAATGCCAATATTTTAATCAGGAAAAACAAAATTAGATTTGGGAATAATTAATCATATGATTATATATCTATTTATATAAGAAAGATATGGAGAGAGGCGCATAGTGCTTTTATGAATTGTAGGTTCTAGAAATGAAACAAAACAATCTAGTCATATCTCTTCGGTTATTTGTTTTTATCCTATCGCTTAGCATAGTTTAGCTTCAAGCACACGTTGACCTAATTCTATACGCGTACAATCCCAAACAAAACCCTTTTAAATGATACGACGCCTTTAATTTTCGAATACATAAAACCATATAATACTGTAATATATCTATATATAATCGATATTATATCCTCCGCTTAAAGTATTTTGGTATAACGCACTAATGACAAGGTTACTATAGTAAAAGCAAAGGTAAAAATACTAAATTATGTTTTTGATAAGTTATCCAGAATATTGTTTAATTCATTGAAAACTTCATTTAAAAATATTTAACCTTATAGATATATAAGGAATATGTATTAATATAATTTATATACGGTATAAAGGTAGAGGTGAGATAAATGGTATAACCGTTTGGTTAAGTTAGAAGTTAAAGTTACCTTAGGAAGCAAGTTACGAGGTGAAGATGTAACGATAGATAGAGACGAGTAACTAATAGTTCTGCTAAAGGAATATTGCTGACGGTACGTCACTAATGTGTGTAGCGTCGGCAACTTAAACAAAAACACGCCGTCCGTACAGATCTCAAATTTCAACTGTATATTACACTTTCCAGTACATGTACAGACTCCTTTCAGAAACTGCTAAATGCTTAAAATATCTTAAATACAAAAAAAAATTAAGTCCTTATTACGACTATCGAATCCTACTTTAAAGTTTACAGCAAGTTCATCAAGTGTTTTACGTTAGTTAGGCGTATGTTTCAGTATTTTTTATTGAAGTATCAGCTGATAAGAACTTGAAAAATATAAAATTGTTAATTGCACCAAATGTTACACCAAATGTGTTGTTAAGTTTCATACATCGCTTAAATTTATATGCATAATACTTTAATAGAGAGTTTATGACACGTGTGTGTATAATATGAATCTCTACATTTTAATGTCTTGTGATAAGCCCGCCACTCTCCTTGATTTTTTTGAGACTGAAAACCATACAAACACTAAGAAATAATTGTCTCCATACACGCTGTATACCTAAATCCAGCTCAAGATACAATTATATGAGGTATTTTGAAGCAAACCTACTGGTACTTTCTCTAGAATTTTCTTTTCGTTCTATATAAATATAAAATACGAACTGTATAGTTTTAAATGAGGATTCAAATTGAAACAATGTGCCCTATTTCTAAAAAAATGAGAATGTACATACATATATAACATCATATCTAAATTAGGAGCTTATAGCCTTTTGCACCGAGGCCTCTCGGGCGGGTGACAGGGTGTCGCTGTGTTACGATTAGGGAGAATATAATCATTATCTATATATTGTCACGCTGACATAGAAATCTTACTTTCGGGCGGCTTGAATAGACCAATCTTGAAAGAAATTATACGATTGCATGTCAGACTTCAAAAGAGATCAATTAGTTTCCGTAAAAAAATTAAATATGTTTTTTCGCCTATTTATTTTAATAAAATACACTCTTGTACTGCCTAAATAAGATATTGGTAGTTTAATTAAACAAGAGAATATTTAAAATTTCAGATATATACATATTAGTTAGCATTTAAAATCTTGAATAAATGCCAATGAACTCGTTGATGTCTTTTATATAGTAGCACAATTGATTTTAATTGTAAACCAAATACATTTGCTATACGTACGGAAAAGTAGTGTTAGTCGCCCGAAATTCTAAAATGTGATACAACATATAATCCGAAGCGTGAAAATATAAAATATTTCAAACAGCGAACCTTAAAGAAACTCTCATCAAAATTGTGCAACCTTTTTTATTTATTCATAGGAAGACTTGTACAATTTTGATAGTTATTTCGTGTGGTTATTGTATCTTTATAACTAGTCACATACATGTCCTGTACACACACTGTTCTGGATAACTTATGGCTGAATAGTTTAGGCGTGAATACTATGCATTTTTTGGAAAACTTTATTAAAATATGTACCCACGTTGTGTTATGTCAGTAATGCAATATGATTCCAATTTCAAAAGCAAACATTTAACACCTTTTAAAATTTGATTGTTAAAAAGCGTGGTAAAGATCTTATGAATAAGCTTAGGATCTTCCCTTTATTCCACAGAAATTAATTCCGGTAGGAAATTCTATTCAAATATTGAATTTTCCCTACAAATTATTCCGAAAAATGCATTCTATTTACATATAGCTTAGCAAAAGGATACCTTAACTGGTATCTGTGATATACGCTTGTAATAATCGTCCATTGAACCTACTATATATCTTGTAAACTCACTATCTTTTCCCATTACCGTTCCGTTTCGCTCGATTACGGACTTTACCTAATT
>DWEC01002196.1:0-12030 GCA_018245735.1 Microceris miodesmiata
CTGGTCCAATATCATATTATGTATAAATTATCTAATTTGTATTTTATTCATAATTCAAATTATGCGTTATAGAAAATCATGGAATTTACGTATCGAAATTGGATAAATTAAGTAGCAATCACTGAAGATTCTTAAAGTTAGTACCTATATGACAATGTAGTCTTTAACATGGACTGAATATTTCTTCTTCCCACACAGGAAACAAGAAAAGAAAATATGTGTAGATTGCCGCAAATTCCACAACATCTTGATTTTCACTAGATTTGTTACAATTTAGTCTTACACTTATTGTAATATTGTAACATTGGTTTTTTTTGCAATGTCACATCTATAATTCTCTCTGTCACTAACATAAGACACAGCTTTGACATATTAAATATACATTCAAGATTGTATTAAAAATAAGGTACTGTACAAACATTAACATTTCTTTTTGAACATTAAATATATTGGCAGGGAGAGAGCACAAAAATCAAATTTAAACTCGCCTTCATCAGTGAGAAAATTTTATTTGTCAACGTAAAGTACTCTATATTCTTGAGTCTATGGTAACGACCCATCTAAGGAAGATAAGGGGTCGACGTTTTTAGCACAAAGCGTTTTCTGTTTCGGGCCCTTTCTTGCAGGTTATTTGACTCGAAACGTGCCTTGGGAGTACCTGTTCACCAAGACCACCAACCAACTTGCTCTACTGCTCATGGATAAACGAAATAAGGTCGAAATACTTTTTTAACGATATATAAATGATTTGATTCAACAGTAGAGGTCCAAGCATGAATTTTTAAGACCGCCGAAGGAAGGTATAGACATCGGTGGACTGCAATGCTGGAACTCCTCTTCCTTCTCAGTCTACTGTCATGCATTTACCGTAATTCACTTAACAGATCATCACAGTTCAGTACGCGTTTCCAATTAGGTTAGCTTAGTCGTGGTATGACGCCAAAGGTCTTAAGCTGATAGTCTACAAGAGCATAATCCGGTGGAAAATATCTTTACATTAATAATTCGAATATACTTTCCTCATCTCATCGCATCATACTAATTGTATTTGTTGCTAACACCACAAGTTCCTTATCACTGTCAATGTAATAATTTAATGTGATTACATCTAAAATATCAATAACGTTTAATGTTATCTTTAACGTATTTGGTGTTCTACTTCTAAAACAAGAACATCGTTTTTAAGGTTTAAAATTTGTCCCCAGTGACACCAACGCGTTGTTTATACAAGACTAAGATTCTACAAACAAATGGTAAAGGTATTTAATTAACGACAAGCAAAGATTTATGATATACGCACATTTGAAACAAAACAATTACTTGGCGTGTTGACAACCATAACCTAACCATAATCGTCTCTAAAACTTAAAATCTATTGAATCTCAGGATTTATGACGGCAATAGTTTAATTGCGGTAAAATGCTTTTGTCTAAGTGGTGACGGGCTCCATTTTTATTGCGGCTCGTAACTTCTAAAAGATTTTATTACAGATTCGGGAAACCTCTAGAACAATGTTAATTTCTCTTTGAAAGCAATCTTTGTATTCTACTGGTTTCTTTTGAGAGTGCAACGGAAAAAATATCGTCTGAATGCAATTTTGAATGGAGTCAAAAGGCTTGGTGGTACAATTGTTTCCAATAATATTGTTTGGTTTCAATTTGGCTGCAGTTCTGCCAGTCTTGTCTAAGTTTCACGTAGAGCGTTTCAATTACGAAGCCTCCGGACACTCCGATTTGTCTCGCTTCGTCGGTCACCAAAATGGCCGAAATTTGGGATACGATAAATTAACAAGCGATATTAAAAGGCTCTGACATAGTTTTGAAAACATTCAAATTGCTTTCAAGCGTCCATGTTTTACTATTTCAATGATAAATACTACAATATTAAAATTGTCTTTAATATTTGTTTTTAGAAATTTCGTATCCTCAAAATATCATAAAGACTAAAAAAACAAGGATGTACACTTTTATGGTGTCAACGAAATAGTTTTCTGAATTTATTTCTGAAATGGTATTCATATTTATATCATACACTTTGATGATTTATATTTGATATCGTTGTTTCTTTTCAATTTTAGTGTACTATTTTGCATAGAAATTCTTGCGACATATAATAATATAATTATTAATTATTAATTGACCAATCATCTCATAGGTTTTCAAATGCAATAATAATTCGTAGCGCGTTAACTAAACGTAACTTACAAGCATCTCGAATATAATTTTTAAAGCAATTTTCTAGTAAAATACATCGCTGCAATATGCATTTGAAGATTTTTTTACACAGTTCCCATTACTAGCGACAGAGCTGTCGTCTATAGAAATAAATGGCTTTCGAGCTCTTGTTAAAAAGTAAATTTGCGTTCCATCTTTTATTCTTCTTTCAAATAACGTGATATTAAGTAAATCATATTAAAATTACTTCTACAGTATGACTTGTTACATGAACTTAATTCATTTGCCCATTTTCGTAAAGCTCCAATTACACAAATATTATCATAATCATTATCGTGAACATCACCCTATATCAGTTCACACATGATCATATCGTTCTACTCTACAGCCATAGAAGTTGAAGCGTTGAATAGCGTAAAATATTCATGATGCAAAAAAATGTTGACTTCAGAGTAAAAATTTATAACTTTAATATATTATCATAAATTTGACATGACCATAGCTTAAAAAGATCAACTATTGTATATGTAAATATATCTAAGAACTTTAACACTGGCAAGTAAAAAGGAATCGCTACCATCAACATATTGTGCTAATCGGAGACATATATTTTGACAAAAGCAAAAAATCAATCAATCAGTGTTATTTTATACAGGGCCACAAGAGCACTTACATATAGTCAATTGAGTATTGTTTCTTAATCCACTGCCAGGTCAAACGCGACCTCAACTGAAAACACTCAGTGAGAATCTCAGAGGACTTTTCCTTTTTATCCTTTTACTTTCATATTACGGACTCTCTTTTTAATATAGCATTATTTGTCACAAAATTGTATTGAAAAAAGGACGTCGCTTCACAACTTACTAGTTCGACGAAATACTCTACACATTCATATACTCGTACATATTTCATGTATTGAGAAATGTATAATATTTTTAATTGGTGTGAGGTATACATTACAACAGTGACAGCCTCGTGATTTAAAATCATTATAATAAAACAGTCGCGCGGGTAGATTAAAACTCAGGATTCCAGGAGTGACCGACTCCATTCGAAAATAGTAAGCTATCGTCAAATAATTCTACATTTCGAAATGACCATCATTAAAACTAGTAATGATCGTTTAGGAACATCAACAAATAAAATAAATCTTTGCAGTGAGTCACGGTGAAGTTGGTCGAACGATATCTGACAGAACAAACATTATTATGTAACCTTCCTCTAAGAAGATGGTTATAAGATGTTTTCGGGTCCAGTTGTTATAGATAAGTGGTAATATTGTGTGTGTTGTTGACTGGTAAATATTGGGACGTCACATAGATACGTGAGATATTGACTCTCAATATTGACGCAGAATATCAATGGACCAAGATGTAAGTCGATAGTTCCATTTCTTGGAATTGTGGCTGGATATTTGAGTTATTTAAGTACTAATGAGAAAAATGTAGGAAGATAACTATAATATTAAACGATCAACATTGTTTGATGACATTTCTTTTATCTGAAGCACCTTTATTGGTTCAATTCGACTCCGAATTGTACCGCTTCGTGATATACGTAGAAGGGCAGAAACGATTTCCAAGATTGACTGTAAAACCGTAATTTAAAAATGGTTTCCACGTCCCAAAACGGATCCAATTGCGACAGTGAATAACAATCAGACCACCTATCCTGTTATTTGGTAAATTCCTATTGCCACAAAATTGTATTAACTGTGCCGTAAATGATAAAAAAACAAATTCGAAATCTCATATCAATTTTCACAATGAACATGAAGTTATCGTGGTAAATCTAAAAAGGAAGTGCGTATACGACCACGATAAATTTTGACGGAAAAGGGCGGATATAACGTTCAATAGAAAATGATTGACAGCTCAGAGTAAATTGTGAGAGTATGAAGAACGATCACAATAGGGACAGCGGTGTCAAAAAATATTCAAAAGATGTGTGACAGTAGTAAAATGTCATACAATTTACTTTTATTATGCATTTTGAGCATTATACATTTTCTTGTTCATTCATAGTCATCGTTTACTTAACATTAGTTTTCGACCTTGAATAGAACATCGGTACAAATTAATTAGATACATTACAGTCTGAACTTAATCCTCCAATGATTTCAGTGTTAATAAGGACATTGTAAAAAATGACCATCTTTATTCCTGTGGCTTTTTTCTAGACGACTTCAGTTTTTGCTTATATTATATTACTGACACCCAAATCATTTTCTTTCATTATCTTTTCCATAGATAGTGTCCATATATTTCTAAGCTTATAGCCATTGGCTCGAGTCACCACGTTTAAAACTGATAAAGTCTCAACTTATTCCATAACTCGCAATCAAGCTTCTTTAAGAGTCAGTTATAATGGTGGAGGGAATAACAGGATTTTCTTAAAAAGGTGATTATATCTTAAAAAGTGCGTCTAAGCGTACAGCGTCTCCGCTAGTTAGTTGAAAAACACGTCTTTCTGAGTCACCGGAGCTAATCGCAGGGCATCGGATGCCACAGCACGCGCGTCGAATCGCGTCTACCGTGGGAGATGGGCTACTCCACCAGTGTTGAATGAAACTCTGAAGATTGTTTTGGGAAACGTAAGCCGGAAGGATTTGGGTATAGCATTAAATTCAAGTGGTTAACAAACCAAAGCACAATTAGGCATTATATATTAAATTATGTTGAGTATTTTTATGTATATACATATTTGTGTTTTAATGATTAGTCTATGGAATTTTTAGTAGAGTTGTGCCAATATAATATCGTGTTTATTAATGCGTTTTTTTATACTTCTGTTAATTAACAGTAAACAAATAAACAAATCGTAATTTAACTAACAAATTGAGTTATATCATAACGCCAGGTTTCTTATGGAGTAGGCACGAAACACTTAGGTACGCTTGCTACTGCAGCAATTTTAGTTATCGTAATATTATCTTATCTGAATTATAATAGTAAATATTATTTTACACAATACTAGAATAACATTTAATTTTATTTAAATAATAACAAGTGCAACGGTTGAAAAAAAGGATTTTCTTTAAAATACAACGGAATATCTGCGTAGTACACAGACATCTTACTCTCCAATACCCTGCCGGGAGACATCTCGTATTTTACAGTACTGAAATCATTCATATGTGAGTAGGCTATCTACCCAACACGGTGCCGAGTGTCCACAACCCACTCCATATGCTAAAATCATGATAAATGGTGAATTATTTGCCCAATGATACTTATTCAGCCCACACTTGCATCTCGGTGCCGTGATATCAAGAAAATATCTTTGTGTTACTTACGTATGATGATGGCATGATTTGTCATTGTGATGTCTCAGTCTTTATGAGTCAAAGTTAAATTTAAATTGCATAGCGTAAACATTGATAAAACGACGCAAAGTAAGCAGATATCCACCCTTCGGTGGTATTTAGCTGCTGTATGTAGGCTACTTAATTGTCCCCACAAAGTGTCCCCACTTTTATTTATAATGCCCTTTTATAATGCACTTTTATTTATATGCATATTTCTATTTTCATGTATACATGAGGTCATTTTCATAAAACTTTTCATTTTGTCATATTTTGTCATCATTTTTAATATGCATTGATTTATTGTTTGTTAAGCTATTAGCATGTAAGCTGTAAATAATTTTGTATATTTTATTATTACGTATATATTATATAATCAATATAATCATATAGATGTCTATAGTTTACAGACGTAGATCTATAGATGTTTTTAACTCATTTCATATACAAGTTTCTATACACAAGCAAGAAAACATTAAAATTATGGTTTTGAAAGTAAAAAGGGTGATTGAGAAAATTTTATGCAAACACGTTTTTAGGTAGGTATTCATTATTATTTAATGGGAAATAACATTTTTATGCATAATTAAATCTGGTTGAAATGAGAATTTTAGAGGTTATTTTAAATAAACGTTTTAATAATACAATAGACTATTGTTACGATTACTTATGCATAATCACTTAAAAGCGTGATTATTAAAAATAAATAACAATAGCATTAAAACAAAATTCACATTTACTACAATATTTTAAGCCAAAATCGCTACATTCAATGAAGTTCACCACAACGATTACTACTCTCAGGTTTGGTTTTGAATAGTGCTACTATGCGCTTCGACAAAGCGACCTCCTTTGAGATGAAACTTGAGGAGATGCAGCCAACGAATCACGCAGGCCTAAGTCTTCTACGCTGCATAACCAATATTTTTCAAGTGTTTAAAAACACGCGTGCCATCTGTTGTAAACCGATGCAGTGCGGGTCCCACCCGTCAATTCTGAGACCCACCGCGCCCCGCGCACCCCCTCCGCCTAACACCCATGCGGCTTTCGTTCGTTCAAACTTACGTAGGTCAGTTACCGCCCGACCGCAGGGGAGCATGGCTGCGTCAAAAGTTTTACCGCGCTCTCGCAATCTCTGTTTACATACGCTGTAAAACGAAGTGTACACATCAGTACAAACTTTATTATATCGATTGCAAAGTGTTTAAAAGTTTTGAACTATACTTCTAGTGATATATCAGTGACAAATGAACTGTGTTATTGTGAAAATATGACCAAAAACTTATACGAAATGATTTCGTTAAAAGTTTGGATGTGTTTGGTTGTGATGGCCGGTGCGCGCGCACGCTCCGCGCCGCCCGCCCCTGCCGGCTGTCAATGGGACTATTCGGACGCAAAGTTGAGTGAATCTAACTTTCTCACGTGTAACATCAAAACCATCGGTTCCGCAGACTTCTTGTTTAAAAACATTACCACCGCGCAGGCGTACAACATCAACAAGTTGAAGCTTACTTGTACAGATTTGCTGTTCTTCGAAAGCTCTCTGCACATGAATACCGGCAGCTTTTTGGGACAGTTGCGTAAACTCGAGGACCTGCGCATTGAGTATTGTAAAATACGTTACGTGCCTGCAACTGTGCTGTCGCCTCTTCGTGATTTAACAAGTTTAACTCTTCGCTCCTATAATACAGATTGGCCTGCAATGACCATGGAGTTTCATGCTGAAAGTTTTCGTGGTTTAATGGAACTTAGGTCACTTGATTTGGGGGACAACAACATTTATATGCTGCCTTCGGAAGTTTTTTGTCCTCTTTTTAGTTTGGAATCATTAAATCTGACTAATAACAGAATTCAAGATATTTCAGAAATAGGTTTCTCTGACTGGGGAAAGGGACCAATAGCACCAGGTAAATCATGTAACACTGGACTAAAAATGCTTGATTTATCTCATAATAACGTCTTACGTCTGCCTGACAACGGACTATCTAGTCTTAGATCACTAGAAGTTTTGAAAATTCAGAATAACTTAATTAATGAAATTGGTGACAGAGCTTTTGTAGGATTGAATTCATTGAAAATTCTGAATTTGTCAGGTAACAAATTAGTGGCGATCCCTCCTGAATTATTTCAGTCTTCACGTGTAATTAAGGAAATCTCATTAGCGAATAATTCGCTTTCCGTATTAGCACCTGGACTATTGGAAGGACTTGATCAGCTAGAACAATTGGATTTATCGAAAAATCGACTAACAAACGACTGGGTTAACAGAGATACATTTGCTGGTCTAATTCGACTTATTATTTTAAATTTATCAAACAATGCGCTTGCTCGTTTAGATCCAAAGTCATTTCAAGATTTGAATAATTTACAAGTCCTGAATTTAGATAACAACCTTATCGAGGTTATAAGTAACGGTGCCTTTGCTGAGCTGAAGAATTTACACCAACTTTCAATATCAGACAACAAAATTAAAGTTTTAAATGACCATATTTTCTCAAATTTATTTGTTCTAAGCCAGCTTTACTTAGACAATAATAAAATTACAACCATTCATGAAAGATGTTTTGAAAATATAACTTATTTACAAGATTTAGGACTGAATGGCAATAATTTAAATGCAATTCCTGATGGCATTAAGAAGTTGAGATTTTTAAAATCTCTTGATATAGGTAAAAACAACATATCAAAAGTCGCCAACACATCATTCGAAGGCTTAGAAGAGCTTTACGGTTTACGCCTTGTTGACAACCATATTGTTAACATTCCTAAAGATACTTTCAGCACTTTACCGTCCTTGCAAGTGCTAAATCTAGCTTCTAACAAAATTGAGAATATTGAACAAGATGCATTTTTATCGAATCCAACTTTGAAAGCTATACGTTTGGATGGAAATAGATTAAGCGATATTCGAGGCGTTTTTAATAAATTGAGTACCCTTGGTTGGCTTAACATATCTGATAATAATATCATTTACTTTGACTATAGCTATATGCCCGAAGGCTTAGAGTGGCTAGATATTCATAGGAATAACATAACAAAACTAGAAAATGAACATAATGCACAACAAAATATTAGAATGCTCGACGTTAGTTTCAATGCTTTAGAAAATATTGACGAAAGGGCCGTACCGGATTCTATAGAGATCCTTTTCTTAAATAATAATAAAATTCAGACTATTCAACCTGGTACATTTATACAAAAAAGAAACTTAGAAAAAGTAGTCGTGACTGACAATAAATTGAGAACCATCGAACTAACAGCATTTACTTTACCTCACGTACCGAAGCACAAATTATTACCGAAATTCTTTATTGGAAACAATCCATTTGTATGCAACTGTCACATGATTTGGCTACAAAAAATAAATCTTTGGAACCACATGAGACAATACCCAAGGTTCGTAGATTTAGATTTGGTGACGTGTGAAGTGGTGAATAATAAATACGGCGGGAAAGCGAATTTAATGGATGTTCCTGAGACACAGTTCCTTTGTTCCTATGAAACTCATTGTTCTTCGAGTTGCTTCTGCTGCGAGTTTGAAGCTTGCGATTGTAAGATGACTTGTCCTGAAGGTTGTTCTTGTTTTCATGACAGTAACTGGAACTCAAACGTTATTGATTGCTCTAACGTTGGATATACAGACATCCCAGAGAAAATACCTATGGATGCCACTGAGCTGTATTTGGATGGAAATGACTTTGCTTCCTTGGGTAGCCATTTATTTATTGGTAAAAAGAAGTTACATAAGCTTTATTTAAACAACAGTAATATCGCTTCTATAGATAACGATACTTTCAATGGACTTCATTCGTTAAATGTTCTTCATCTCGAAAATAACCATTTAACCGAGTTGGCGGGAGGGGAGTTCTCTCAAACAAAGCACTTACGAGAGCTCTATTTAAATGATAATCTCCTGACCACAGTTGCAAACAAGACATTTGAAAATTTGTCATCTTTAAGAGTCATACATCTTCAAGGTAATAAGATTCTTAACCTAGATAAAAAATTGGCCCATATTGCACATTTGGAGAGCGTTAACATGCAAGGTAATATATTTACTTGTACTTGTGATAACGTCATATCACTGCAAAACTGGTTCAAAAAGAACTATGAGGATCCTCTAGAAGTCTTTTGCGTTGATGAAAATGGACTCAACACAAATATGACTGTTTTTGATGTAATAGATAAATGTCGTGACTCGAGTGTAATGGACAATACTGTACCAACTGAAAATCAACCATATCAATATGATGAAGTAAGCACTATTAAACTGAACTTTGTACCGCTGTTAGCTGTAGTACTGATAAGCGTAATTTTGATTTTGTTATTCGGAGCCTTGGCTTTTTCGTTCAGGCAAAACGTAAGGTTGTGGGCACATTCTAAATATGGAGTAAGATTATTCAAAAGTGCTTCCATACAAGAAAGTGAACTTGATCGGGACAGATTGTATGACGGATACGCTGTATATAGTTTATTGGACGACGATTTTGTTTCTAAAGTGGTAGCGCCCGAAATGGAGCACTTTGGTTATACTATGTGTTTCCACTACAGAGACTTGCAACACGCTCCAGAGAATTACTTATCTGAACAGATAACGAACGCTGCTGAATCATCAAAGAGATTATTAATATTTGTTTCTTTTAATTTCTTACAAAACGAATGGTCCAAAGCTACATTTAAAGCAGCAATAAAGAATGTCATCACTTCTATTCACCCTTCCACCAGACGCCATAGAGTGGTATTTGTTTTAACTACAGATGTAAGTGCGCTAAATTTAGATTTAGACTTTCAAAACTATTTGAAGACTTGTAACGTACTTCTGTGGGGTGAAAAGAAATTTTGGGAAAAAATTAGGTTCGTTATGCCAGATATATCAAATTTACAATGGAACAAAGACACGATGAACTACAATCATGGCGTCTGTCCAAATGGCAGGCGGCATCCTTCTAGATATACTGCCTCGCCTACTGCGCCTGAGCAGTGGTATAAATACGATGCAATCCCTCCTCAAACACCAACCACTGCCAATGTTGGTATAACTATCGAGGACGATACCTCAATGCTGACTAACACGACGTTGACGTCTCAAATTCAGGACTGTGATAACCCGCATCACAGTTACATTTCCATCGACACTCAGAATTATGAACAGCCATATGGCGGTCGACCCAGACCTCCTAACACCATGCGCAAACATCCCGGCCACCACTCTCCTTCGATGCTCGACGAGCAAGGTTACTTGCAACCTCGATCCTCTGTACACGAATGCTTACCTCAAACCCATTCGACCGTACACAGATAACATGTTTCGAAATTCGTTATCTCTGAAAGATATTTCTTAATGGATCGCTACATTCCAAGCACATGTGTGGACTAGGCAGCGCTTTGAGTTGGCCATGCCTTACAAAGTCGTGATAATAAATGTTCGATTAGATCCTTGCGGCCAAATATTGATTGATTCGTTCCTTAAATTAGAAAAGCCTGTTGTATGTTATGTTATGAAGAGACTGTATTGTTACGAAATTATATCTCACACGTATCGTAGCCTTATATAACATTGATCATGTAATTATTAAATATTTATCTTGAAATTTATCATGAAGGTAAATCATTGAATTGACTAATGATATTGTTGTTCATTAAGACTGATAAATAAATAATATTTAGATTAACAATCATTGCCAGTATAGGGATTGAATGAAACTTGTATGAGTATTTTTGGTATATTATATTATATTATCTCATTGTTACCAAATATATTGTACATATATGTAACTACATAGTATATAAGGGTTATTGATGTCTGTATAGTTTTACTAGTCATTAGGTAAGATGTAAAAATGTTGATACACTGTAAATATTGAATACATGTAATAATTAATAAATCGTTTCCATTGTGAAATGAAATATTGTCAATGTATGTTTAAATATTATTTGTGTATTTTCAAATTATGTGAAAGATTTCTTTTGTGAAATTTTCATTGTTGTTTGTAATTATTCAGTCAATAGAGTTCCGTATGTTTTTGTCTGTCATCAAACATGCTAATACTTAACTTAAAAATAAATAATTTATCAAAATTACTTCTCGTTTTGTGTACCAATCCTTCACCCCTACACACTTACAGGCATACAAGAGATAACACATCTTTTTTAAATGAAATTCAATATATATTTAAATAACCATTTTTAGAGCTACATAAACAGCGATAATTAAACATGTTTGTACAATACACACTACAATGAAGATTTAAATAAGTGTACTTTTATAGACACAATAAAAATTTATTATTATTATAAGTACAATATTGAGCTAATTAATTATCTATTAGAATACATACAACTATGTATAACTACTATGACTATGACTACTACTATATATACAACGAATATATAACTACTATGACGTTCATTTAAACAATGTACATTTTAAATTCATGAAATTATACTATGAATATTCTTTGTTTTTTATAAATAATAAAAATATTATTAAGATATGTTAATTTGCTAATTATAAATTCAACGTTCGAAATTAAAATATTAATTCTGAGTTAA
>DWEC01002197.1:0-12030 GCA_018245735.1 Microceris miodesmiata
GGACCTCGTACAGGTCCGAAACTAGTCGGGCCACCCCGAAAAACGTACGTGAGTCAAGCCGGTACATTCATAATAACTTGTTAAACAAATTCTATAATAAAATCATTTCGTGGTTCTAGCATGTCTTCGTGTAATTTGAGGATACTCATAACGACCTCACCATACCTTAATTGACATTTACTGGGAATAAACTTTTATAATCAACCAGATCTCAAGCTGCGTTCAACCTTTCGTTTTGGAGAATTGTTAAACCTGTTCAAGTGATTTTAAGGTATATAATTCTAATTAAATTTAAATGTCAACAAGCGACTATTTAAGGGCGGGCATTTGGGATATGAATTAAACCAACTGTCAAGTTAAATTACGAATCACTTGCGAGCGATCACCGCCTCTGAGTTAGGAGCGAATAAAGCTGAATGAGAATATAAATTTCGGCCAGAGGCATAGAACATTATTATTGTTAACATTTTTGTATTGTTTTGAATACCTGAAAAATTTTCAAACATTGGTAATTTCCAGATTATCAAAGTTCTCCATCATAATATTTTCACGAACGCCATATACTAAAACATTAAGAGTCCTTCATAGTGAGAGTCCAACATTTCAAAACTTCAGCAGGGAAAGTTTAAAAAACTAAAAATCCAATTCTATATAGAGTGTTTTCAATTATTTAGACAATGCTTATCTGATGAGGTGAGGCCATCATTTTACTCGTGCAAACTGATATATATATACGTATAATGAGTAGCGTCTTAATGCATCTCATTTCGTCATTGAGTCGTGATCCCTTCTCATTCCTTTCGTATAGCTATAACATACATTCAATCTTCTGATCAGGTAGGGTGGGATATTAACGTATTGTCGACGCATTCCTAAAGGTGCGCGCCGCAGGAATTCGTGAATAATGGTGTCAGGTACAACTGTGTTAGTATTGCCCTTCACCTTTGGGTCTACCATGAATATTTATTCATACTTTGAATTTTATTCATTGGGGTGTACATCTTCCGTGTATCTTTCAACGTGTATATCGTCCAACGGACTGCTGCGTATTGCTGATACCATAAGATAATTGCAAGTTCAAGCAAAAATATAATGTATTTTATGTTGCATTTAAAGTGGTAAAAGACAAGTAGGACGGTATAATATAATATATATCACGAGTACGACGATACGTCGGTATAATATAATATATAATATGTAAATATATATCACGAGTATGTGATCAATATTATAATTTAACGCTCTCATCGCCTTTAACCCCAATATTGCTATCGCATACACTAGAAAATACCCTATATTTTTGTCTTAGCCTCGAATACAGTAGTACTAATGGCACCTACAACTCCTCAATGCATTGATGAATAGGCCAATTCTGGGGAAACACGGTCTATACAGGGACGCATTTTTTATCCCATTAGGCGGGATCGCATCCAAAGCCTAACCTTTTACGCAAAAAAAGAAAAAAACAGCTGAAATCTGTCGTTCCAAAGGACTTTTTAGGAGAGGAAATTTAATTCCAGCTTTTTCATTTAGTTCTCAAAATACAATTTTTGTTTATTCTTTGTTCTCAATCTAATTTGTAGTAGCTACTGTGCTACAACCTATTATCATTGCTATAAAACGTTATGTAATAAAATGACAATGTTGGATATAAATAACAAAATCGAACGAACGAACCGGTAAATTCACATAAAAAATTCAGATTTTCATTTTTTATTTTTCTCATTCGTAACGTATCTATAAATATTATAAATTCAGAATTTCATTTCTAACTACCACATTATGTTTGGTGAGTTTCACGATCGAGTTTCGGGCATCAAATAAAATCATACGTGCTTCAAGCTGATAAATTACCTAATTATTATATCTACTCATTATTATATCTTAATTCAAGTTTATTTGTGATCAAATAAATTTAGATTTAGATGTAATCACGTATGTGAATTGTGTTACTCAAGCTAACATTAAAGATACTAAGGTTCAAAAATATTAAGTCTACAGTAAAAAGAAGAGTTAGTGCTAGAGCACGCTCAGACATAGAGTTCAAGTCGAAATATGGACACTAACCGTTGTGAGACATGCGAAAGGTTAATAATTCCGACAAAATTCATGTAACCTACAATATTACTTAGTATTTGTACTTATTTATACTTACAAAGTAAAACTTCGTAAGTATACAAATTTGGTATTACAAATTCGATGTTTCGATTATTTTTAAAGATATTCACTGATTGCTAATATTCACAAAAATGTATCTGTCACAAATTTAATATCGGTTACAAAAAAAAACGAAACACTGATCAGCGAGGGCAACATTTCAATAGGTCTCGTTATTAAAAGAAGTCGCTGAAGTACACGTTTGTTTTTAAATGAAACAATATTTTTTTAATCAAATGCCTACAGCTGTTTTCCATTGCCAGTAAAATGAACTGTTTTATTTGAAGGACCGCACAAACAACAAGTAATTGAACTTTTCTTTTATTCATCAAGAGGTCCGTTATGTCGCTTGCTCCGCACTTATTATAAGTGTAATTTCGGTAATCTGTTGAGACGGTACCGTTAGGCTGCTTACACACTATCTCGAAATCGTGATAAAACTTAATATTTTGTGAGTTTTTTACTTTACTGACGCAACGTAACGGTGAAGAAAAACATTGTTACAAAACAATTTACAAGTTTTTATTTATCTGAAATGTTCACTGAAACGTGTAAAATCTGGAAACCTTTACTTAGCTAGTGTGTCAAACCTGACCTCAATTCTTCTAATTATGATAAAAGCTTCACGTGCAATAGTGGAATTATAAAAGGGCTGGTTATATATTATATAAATCTATAAAGTACAATTTGTGGTTTATATTTGCGACTTAGTAATTTATTTTTCTTTATTTTTAGGACTGACAGTACAGGGCGATACTAATCTTGACGGACCTATGGCATAAAAAAAATACACGCGGTAGATAAAAACGTACAAAGTCCCTAAACATTGACTCCAGTAGCACTGTAAATGTAGTCACATTTAACATATTGGCAAATAGTGGTTAAGAAATGTTGGAAGCGCTTAAGGATTTCAACTCAAGCAAGGTAGCAAGGATCATAATATTACATTAATATTTATTGTCAAATTATCAGAAGCCAATATTTTAAAGATTAGCAGTAATACTAATTAACACGATAACAAATAGTAACATATTGTAATAACGGTATTAGTCTAATCTAAGTCTGTTTACTCAACGAATAAATTAGGAATTCAATAGAATTTGGATGATTTCAGTAACTGATGTAAGCTTAGCTATAACACTCTAAACATTCATATTACATCATTAGTCTATCTAAGATCACTGCTGGATTTAGCCCTCCTATAAAAAGGCGAGTTTTATACCCTAATCTGAACGGTGGCCATGCGGGCTGCCCATCATGGAGAACGGATTCTCCGAACTGGCTCATTCACTTCCAAAAGAATCTCCTTGCAAATCCTAAGAGCGCTAGCGATAACACGGCCTATTCATACTAAAGAACACCACTAAAAGAAATTGAGCATGTTTAGCATTTTGGAATATCTGTAGACAATAAAAACAGATAACGAGAACATAAAACATCCTATACACCTTATCTTATCGCCTAAGATGATAAATTATAAGACATTCTTGTACAAGGAACGAAAACGTTTCTAAATTTATAAGGACTTTATATTCATAATTATTTTTCCGCAGCTATTAAAGTAACAGGTAGCTTTTACTTTTCCAACACTACAATACCTAGGTACTGTTATTTAGGTACCCTTTTCGTAACCTACATAAATTGAAACCTACATAAATTTTGGTCATTACTCATCTCTTAATAGACCGGTGAGACATAACAATGCTTGCGTCCCGCCGACCCGTGGACATTTTTGGGAAACATTGTTGAATTTAAAAAAACTTGTGAAAAATGTAAATGACATTATATATTCTAATGTAAGCTACATTATAATTTACCACTAACTTATATGTAAACTTATTGTTAAAAATGTATTGGAAATTGTACTTGTGTAATCTATTCCAATAATTATTTAAACGTGTAGTAATAGAATTGCAAGTAATATATTAATTAGGCGGATTTATTCGACTTTGTATTAATTAAAATAAAGCCATATATTTGAAAAAGGACCAAATTATATTGTTTATTTAAATGATGTTAAAAAAAGTTAAATGTCAATTCATTAAGTTCTATAAACGTAAATGTTACAAGCATAAAGATATTATATACAGAGTAGGGAAGACATACGGCTGCCTGTAAACAGCAACATCCGACGGTTAGAAAGAGAGGAACGGTCGCGATACCCTATCTCTAACTCTAGAGAGTTAGAGAGAGAGAGTCCGTCAGTAGTGAGATAGATCTCACTACTGACGCATCACTCACGCTAGCGCTACCTGTGCGTGCGCGAGTAGAAAGAGATAGAGAGATATGTCATTTGCTTTCTCTTTTTTCGATGGACACATTTTAGGCTGACTCCCCTAATCTATGTATAATATATCTATGGTTTCAAGCCGTGGTCACGTGTAACTGGAAAGTCACAATTTCATTGAAATAGTAGTGTCGTCTCAACATATCAATGTATACTACTTATTTAAATTACACTTAAATTATGTTACTGATTTACATTACAAATTACAACTTTCTAAAACATATTACCTATATGTTTGTTTTAATAGTAACAGAGTATACTAATATAACATGAATTAAAGCAAAATTTATATTACAATATGTAAAAGATTCAATATATCCCCGACATTGTCTAATAACCATCAACGATCTGAATCTTAATTGACGGTTTTATTCAAAGATACCGGTTTCCTCTCTAAATGAAAGGGTTAGCGTCATAGTGTACAAAATATGGCTGTGAGAGAAGTCTATCTACGACTACACTTGACTATCTGGAACCTAGTCAGGTTTTTCTCATAACGAGAAAAGCTAAGGCCACAGTTTGCCACACGTGTCGCGTGGAATATTAGGGTTTGCACATCTTACATACTACTACGGCAAATCAAAATTTAAACGATAATTAAATTATGAAAATAAATACTGTTTTATTATTATTATTATCAAAATGTTCTCATATTTAGTATATTGAAATAGTAATAAATTAAATGCTAAAAGTTTTTAAAGTATTTTGTAATGATCTGTGTTGTGTAAAGTATTATGGTGTGCACAGCTTCCAACCCATATTTCGTTGTAAAACTGGGCATCCTCAAAGATATGGACTCTGCAATGTTTAGTTACTATAGTTATATCATACCTTTATTTCATATTAATTAAATTTAAAAAAAAAACTATAGGTATTACACACGTTCGTACATATCACAATTGTACGAATTATTTCGCAAATCAATAAAGAATTAGGTATTTCGCATTCGCACAAAGGCGCCTGTTTATTTTTTCTTAAGTGTGCGAGCTGCCTTAGTTTTATTTTCATTGTAATCTTGACATATACATACATATCACTCTTACGATTCTAAATTATTTTTTTCCATTTTTAATTAGGAACCCTAGATGATGTCTGAATATTACTGACTATATATTACTAGGAGATTGTATTAAGCCAGAAAAAAACTTCATAAGCTTATTTTTATATGTATAAATAAGATGTACACGAGTATATATGTACGTTTATCAGCCGTATGGTTGCCATAAGCGTAGGTTCTGTCTAGTGTGATCTCAGATGACTAAGTGCGGCAATGTCTGTTACATCGAAATAGCATACATACCAGTATATTAATAAGGTGTAATAAATAATGCACAAGGCTAGTACTAAACACTTTATAACATATTACACGTTTATAACATTAAAAACTAATTTCGCACGCCTGTAACAACCGCTTTGTTCTCATTTACAATTTGATTACACCACTTTGAGTAAAACCGTTCTAACAGCTGCAAGCTGCACTAATACTGCAGCTGTTGCCGTGCATACTGTTTTGGTAAATTTTGTATGATGCTCACAACACTGGCAGTCATGTCAGCTACGTTTGTAAGTATAATATTACATATAAACACCACATAATAAAAGAATTTATAATATCATCAGTATTTATTATATTAAGTAGATATTCGTATTCGTGACTGTGATAGTGATACTCTATAATTATGATTAATCATTTTCTTGCTTATTATATACCTCAAGACAGCTACCGTTAATTATTATTGGTGGAAGAAATAAATACGAGTGGGTACAACTAATGCGCAAACGAAACTGGAGGAAGAGTTATTAAATAAACTGTTATTAAAAAATTTTTAGAGAAAGTCCGCTTAGTTCACAATAATGGCGACGATTGAGACTATATAAAATAAATTGAGATGAACTGCGGTAATTCATGGTTTTCAGTAACCAGTCAACCTGAAAAGCTTGGAGTTGATGCAGTATTTATTGCCAATTTCATGAGATAAATGGCCGACCAATATTATTAACTTTGTCATTTCCACATTAAACCACGTTTTGCATTGTACGTTTCTGAGACATTTATGTTATTTCAGGAATTAAACACAGCATTTGAATATGACAACCATTCGACATTATATTAATTTATAACACATAATATAAATTCAACCATTCGACATTATATTAAATTGTACACATTACATTAATTTCTTTTTGCCAGAACAATTATTATCTCATATTATACATGTAACCCTCGTATGTTTAATCAGAATCCATTAGTTTCGCGAATAAGAATTAAACTATTCTACTTAAAGGTCTTTATAGAGAAATACACTCATTCGAAGTGATGCATTTGGTTTTATTTTAACGCCCAAGGCTTTCGGCCGATTTCCCGGAAGACTACGGTTGGTGTCGTGACAGATGTTCTAGCTGATTTTTTTGTACTAAAAAATTAACCTTATCGCCATAGAGATAAGGTCGAGAGTAGAAAACCAAGTGCTTGTGATCCGTAATACACTTTTGCCAATATGTAAGTGTGAACATTAAGAATATATCCTGTAATTCTTATGATTTGTGTCATAACGTTGAATATATTACGGTTTATTTTATTTTATTAGTCATATACGTAATGAATATAGGATTGACAGTAACGAATTTAGTTATATTAGGCCATTCTACTTCAAAATTACTAATAAGAAGTGTTGATACCGCTAGCCTTTATTAATCTTTTTTCCGTAAATATTTATGTGTCAAGAATTATTGCATTATAATTTTTGTCTATTGGTATTATATAGATGAAAATCATGTATGCATGCGTTAGGAAGCGAGTTATTTTTTTAAGTTCTCCGTACTATTCTTTAAGGTTTGGAAGTCAGCCAACCCGAACCTGGCAAGCAGTGCAGATTATGGCCTGACCCGTGTCCAGCAGTGGAACGATAAAAGTGGGCTGTACGTTGACATATTTTACGACTTTGCCAGAAACTAGCTCGGAAAAGTCTCGAATGTTCTACTAATTTTAAAAACGATAACATTGTTTCACTTGAAGGAATATTCTACCACATTTAACAGTAGTTAAAAGATCTAAGGAAAATCTATAACTAAGTTCAGTCAGTGGTAAATTGATACGCAGCCAAGGGCAAAACAAAGGGAGCAATATTGGTGCCTTAATTCAATACTTATATAATCAATGTAAACGCGTACATACTCGTATGTATTGTTCAGTACACAAGGCTCGGTAACGCGACCGGAGCTCCCAAATTGGAAAACATTACAAACCGTCGCTAAGTATTTGCAATAAAATTTTACATGTAACATTTCAATAAGCCATTTGGGACATCCCAGTTAAATTATGACCCTCGACATCATACATACGAGTATGCTGGTGTTATTTAATTAGAACCGAAATGGAATATTTCATTTATTCGCCTAAACGAATTGACATCGTCGCGAGAGCGCGTCCAAACCGTCAATATGCCGGCACACTGAAAAGAGTCTGGATCGAAATTGAATTAACATCATGCGAGGATAAAAAAATCAATTTGAATTTAGAGGGATATTGGAATATTCGAATTATATGCATCATATTTTTGTCGTACAAAGCAGTGTTAGCATTATTGTTTCAAATTTCAAAGAGTGTACATATTATTCAGTTCTTTGTGTAGAAATACGATTTTCAAATTTACATCGTTACGGTGAAAAAAATTAATTAGCCTGAATTCTACATTGCTATTATCATAATACCATATTACTTGAGCGATGTTATCAATGTGTCGTACAGTAATGAAATTGCATTTTTATACAGTACAGATACAATAAACTTCATTGAACAGAAAATAGATAAATAAAACAACATAGTTTATAAACAAAGAAAAGCAATTATAGGCAGAGGGCAATTTCTTCCAGACAAACTGTTACACATACATGGATAGCAGAGCAAAATGAAAAGCGATTTGACGGATAGGGTGTACGAGGAGAAAAGATGAAAACAAGAAGAAGAAAAAACAATGGACTAACAGACAATGGCGATAACTTATCAAATATAGACAAGGGGATAAAGTTCTATTGGATTTTATCATTGAACTTTTATATAACAAATTCAGCTAGTGTACTATAAAAAAATATCACAGCCTAATTTGAGATACCCTTCTCTAAAGAAAGTTCACATAAACATACATACATTCATCGAAAACGGCGTTAACATAGTCGTAGTCCTTCAGGACTGGCAACGCGTTAGTAATGCCTGTGGTGTTGCAAATGTCCATAAGCGACGGTGACCACTTACCATCAGGTGGCCCGTGTGCCTGTTTGTCAGCTTATTCAATAACACAAAGAAAATAAAAAAAAATAAGGGTATGTTACTGGCTGGTGATAATCAGGAGTGATCAAAACCGGCGCACGTAAATGAAGGTGTGATGTACGTAAGAGAAGCACGTCAGATTTTAAGGATATACATTTGACGCTCAGCTTCCTCTGTGTACCCCGAACGAGACCTGCCGTGACTTAATAAAAATAATAATAAAGGCGGAAGCTTAATACGACAGACCCCGTATAGGTTTGAAACTAGATGGAACATCCCGAAAAGCATACATGATTTATATAAACACTCACGAAACATTTAATAGTAAAATAGTAGCGATGTTAACAGAAATAAATGTTCATATTTCGATTTAATAGCACTAATGTTAATGTTCAAAGTAATAGCTTGTACCAGTAAACACGCTAGAAACCAAACACAGTGGCGCTACTAATGTCACCACATCTACGCCTGTGCTTCGGGATAGTGAAAACGACGTCATTAAAGTATAATGGCAGTTTCCAGTATGTTAACTGCAGTTACAGATAGGTAGCTGTTGCACAAACTTGCGAATATGAAAATGTTGCTGTTATATGAAGACAACATTGGTGTCGGCTATTAAAGACCAATATTAAGCAATGTAACCTTGCCATGTATTTTTACAAGGTAGTAAATAAAATAACAATAATAATAATCGACCCATTATAATTCCACTGTTGGAATATGGGTCTCCTCTCATATTCAGAGGATTAAGGTTATAGTCTACCATGCCGGAAAAGTGCGGGTTGGCCGGACTTCACACACTTTAGATTTTTTTTTGCAAGTTAATAACAGGTATTAAATAATATTGGTCTAAACGTTGCAAGCGCGACTGCTGAGTACCAAGTGCCACGTTCGATCCTGGATCGGGAAACGCGTTATTGTGTTTTTTCTAACTTGAAATTTTCAGCGGGGTCCGGAATTGTGTCCCGTGTGTGTCAATTTCAAATAGTCTATAAAGCAAATGGAAACGTATTATTTTAATAGGAACCATCAAAATCAACTTAATAATTAAATAAATCAATTAATTGTTAAAATCAATTGTAAACCAATTGCTATTAAATAATAAATTTAACAATAACATGTTTGGGAACGCAACATATTAATGTATCCGAACATCGTCAACGCGAAACATTGAACTCATTGTCAATAGTTGAAATCAATAATAAATAATTATATTTTATTGTACATTATTAACTTATCCATACAAAATTTCATAAACATTAAAAAAAAATGTTATATATTTTGTTTTTTCGAAGGTGTGCCGAAAACCGCTCTAATCAAAGCGCCAATCTCTACTACATGTATGTTTCAATACTCGCTTCGTTGCTTCAGATGTAAAATAAATAAACAACTAACAAGACGTATGTCGTTCCACTAAAATTTATGACACAATGAAATCTTGATATTATATCATGCGAACACTGAGCTAGTACATTTTTATTTGTGCTCTAGAGTAAGGTAATAAATAATACAGTACTGTGTCACTTCTTATTTTTTCTATACAACATCCGGTGTCACGAAATCTACTAAAGTCGAGAAATAAATTGTTACAGTCCAATGAATGCACAGTAGGACGAGATTTGATTTCATTTGTATTACTGTTCTTTATTGCATGTGGCGCTAGTCCGTGATGATAATTTATTTCATTTCATAAATGAGGTTTTACGAAGTAAATATGACTACGATTATGTCAAATTCCAGTCAATGTCAATTCTTAGCCAGTTTCTTGTAGTTATTGATTGTTGAAAGTAGGTAACGTATATTTGACTGTACACGTCTATTTGCAGAAATAGATTCGCCGATGGGGATTTGAGCGAACACAAAGTCAAACTAAGTTCGTGAAAGTCGTAGGTACACGGTTGAACAAAGCCGAACGTCCGATAACGGATTTTAGCAAATTATCGTTTCGTCGATCCTCATTGGTCGAGAGGTTGCAAGCGCGACTTTCGATTGGCAGATCCTGGGTTCAAATCTCGGGTCGGGTACTACTGGATTTTTCTATTTTAGAATTTATAGTCGTGACTCAGTCTGGAATTGTGTCCGGTGTTTAGCAATAGGCTCATGACCTATTATTCCATGGGACTTAAACGTAACTGGTGAAATGTGGGAGTGTACTACATTCCTCTTCCGAGATTACAGGCGTGATGTTCCTTTTTTTTAATCAATATATTTTATGCTTAACATCGATTATTTAATGGCGGACTATTGGGTACGCCTATGCCCAGCAGTGGACGACAATTGGTCGATAATGATTAATATGATGATGATATTTTTTGTATTAAGTTACAATATTATAGATAATAATTATGATTGCTGACTAACTAAGATAAATATTATCTGTATAAAATCCCGCGAATCTAAGAAACAAATATATTATTTTTCAATTATTAAGAAGAAACAAATATAAGAAACAAATATATTATTTTTCAATTATTTTTCAAAATGCTTTTGTATATTCATATTACATATCTTTACCTATTCAAATCTAGACATGCCTAAGATAATATGCAAAGAAATTCAATTCATAAAAGTTTACGTTACATACTATTACGGTTGTTCTTTGAACTAAGTAATATAGGATTTTGAGCACGCTTTTATAAGATTTTTTTAGGCTTATATTGGGTTGTAAAAAGCGAATAGAATAATTTACTAGTAGACCAATTTTATGCTAAAGCTGACGTACAGTGGCTCTTTGTCTGTCTAGGTAGTAGAATATTCTATCCTACGTTTAAGTGTCCAGACAAGACTGTCACGACAAAACAAAAAAATAAATCGGATTTTCTTGTAAAAGTGACCTGTAGTGTGCTCCTTGTAGGTACGTATAGTCAGAAGAAAGTTTTATACCTTTTCAAACAGACAACAGACGTTTCAAAGTGAAAACACGACGTGAAAAATCCAGTGAATATACGAATGTACATTTTTGTATTATTTTATGTGCATTACGAGAATCAACCAACACGGACATTTATTCTATTCATGAATGTAAAACCTAGCAACAAGCGGAATAAATACGAATGTTAAGTCCTTCTACCTTACATTTTTCGAAATTTACTGCCACAATACTAGCCATGAAAGCGAACTCTTTTCACGTCATTTTGGTAGAGAGCCTTGTCATAGCGCTGTGGATATCATTATCATCATTATCATTATCATCATTATCATCATCATCATCATTATCATTATCATCATCATCATCATCATCTTCATCAGCCTACTCCCGTCCACTGCTGGACATAGGCCTCTCCAATAGCACACCACTGAGCTCGATCTTCAGCTCTTC
>DWEC01002198.1:0-12029 GCA_018245735.1 Microceris miodesmiata
AGTGATATTTAAATTTAAAACGCACTTTTGTAAAGAGGTGCGCGCCATGAATTTGAACCCAGACCTCCGGAGTGAGAGGCTGAATTCTTAACCACTAGGCTATCACTGCTTTTTTTGCTTTACTGTCTATTGCTACTATTTTTAAATGCTCAATATTAGGCTTGATTTGTATAGGTATTATTTACAGTTATAACATAGGAATTATAAGTCAGCTGTTATCATTGCAATCATTATCATAATAATCATCATCATATCTATTATTATCATCATCAAAAATCATTCCTTCGTTCCACTATTGGGCACAGTTGCCAGTAATGAAAAATTATATCATTCCTATTAATCATCATCAATTCTTTTATAGTTTTTTGCATGGCACGGATTTTCTGTGGCAATTAGCCTCAAAGTCATAATCGTTTTCAATGTCTGTGACATTATGAATTTCATATGACTTAGGGAACATTCTATAAAAGTATAAAGTGCCTTCTGTTTTTCTCGCGATTATAGCAAATTATATTTAATTTGAAATTATCTTAATCTTCCACTCCAAATGACGTGATACAGGCGCCATCGTATGTCATTTTATTATAGACAAAGCAAAAGTAAGCTAAACGCCGTCTTATCGGCTTAACGGTGTGTGAACGCATTTATAATAATGTTTTTGTTATTATTCTTTTTTATACTATATTTCGTTTATTTTCAAAGAAATTAGATAATGAGTGATGACATTATTAATTAATCTTTATTAGTTGTAATGAATTCACACATTGCCTATGTACTTCCACATAAATTTTATTGGAATTTATTATAATCTATATAATACGCAATTGTTTTTTTTATCCAGGCAAAAATTTCGTTTTTAGGAATATAATTTACTCAGTGCAAATGCACTGTTACTGGCGTCGTTTGTCTGTGTGTGGATATTTATTTATTTGTTTCATACAATATCTTGGTTGCATTTTCCTTAAAGAAAATCTTCTTTAACCTCGTTGCTGTATTGAAACATTTTAATCATCATTATTTTCAATATTTTTATAGTGCCATTGTTGGATATGGGTTTCCTTTCAGGCTGGACATACTTCCCAAGGATGGTTTGTAGACTTCACATGTTTTAAAATACGAGTACAACACAGAAAAATCTGAAATCCGCAAATTTTCATTGACCGTTAGATCAAGTGACATATAATGTTAATACGCACGTAACATTGTATAGAGATGCTCGCCCAGACTTAAAACGACAGTTCTCATCATCAAAACATCAATACTCATCATCATACTCCGACAGTGTATGGTGATGAGTTTTCAATCAATATTACCGGTTTTTCACAGGTTTGGTGTTGCCTTGTGGTAAATGCTCTATGCATCTACTACAACTCGCTTAATGTAATTACATAAATACTAATGTCCAATATGTCTACTCTGTAATATCTACTTTGGAAGAAATATGTTTATATATTTACCTATTCTACTGTACGTTTAACGCATAATAAAACCGTGTTATGTCTAATTAGAGTTGTTTAATATTTTAATTGTTTCTACTTAGGCGTTTAATGTGCATTGCAATTGCATTAAGTAATATTTGGTGGCTTGACTTCGACGGTTAATATTTATTTTTATATGCGCGGAATATCTGGAACACGGTTGTAAATGCTCAATGGCTATTAGAAGAACGCATTATTATGATAGATGGACAGTAATAGGTAGAAATAGACGACGTGAAAGTAAATAATAAACGCTGACGAATACAATTGATTCACCGGCGCACAAATGGATCAGACCATTAAAGTTAGAACTCAGAAAGCAATACGCGTCGGAAGTGAAAAGGGTCACTTGAGAACTGTAGGATCTCATTACCGCGCACATCTGGAACACCTGTCCAGCGTAAGAAGGACCTGCGTATGACTGAAAAAGTAATAAAAATCCCCTTTTCTGTTGTTAGGAAACACGCACACAAGCGGGCGCGAGATGTATACCTGTGTCGGTACACGTACGTATAGAACACGTGAAACGTTGTAAGAAAACATTTTAAGTGGTTACATACTTCGTCACGTTTAATATCGAACTAGATTATTGAATAATGCCAATAATTATCGTGAAGGGAAATTATTCTTATAACAAATCTACATAAACAGGTATTAAACGTTATCAAAATACAAAAATGAATTATCGACTATTTCTTATGAATTCTTGCAGCTGATTAGATAAGGCTATTGTCGCTTAGATCTTAATTAATTCAAATACATATATTATTTCAATTTGTTTTCCTTATAATTGTTTTCGCCAGCTATCATTAGTGACATGACTCAGCAGTTATAGAATGATATAGTCATTATTACCATCTACTTTTGTGGAGACGGCATATATTTACTACAATGGTGACTGCACAGACATTATACCGATCGTATTACGCATTTAAACCTTTGATTTATCTGTAACTTTGTTATATGATAATCTGTCTACAACGATACAATATCATATTTTATTTGTTTTAATGCTATACGTACTACAATTACAATTAGCGCGTGAAAAAAACATCGTGAGGGAAATTGTACATTTTATTAGTCTTTCATTAATTTTGAAATCTGGTGACTTGTATGGTTGGTGGCTTGTATGGTTGGTGGGCTGTAAGGTTCCTTATTATATATGACCTGTATCATAAGCTGAAACAATAAAAGCAACTGTGAGAACTATTAATAACTTAATACAAATTACTGAATTGTGATTATGCTAAGTATTCAAGTTAACAACGTGAAACATGATTAATTTTTTTCGACTGAAGTTTTTGGTAAATGGTTACCGTTTTTTATAATAAGTATAAGCTTCAATAACTCGAGGCATCTCTCAGGGAATAATTTTGACCCCATTGAATAAAAAGATTTATTCCCGAAATAGATTCGACGTGAAAGAATTGTGAAAGGCACTTGTGTATTTTTACGCTGATATGCAGAAATTTAATGAACCTAATTTGTTTTATATTATAGTAGGTATATGGGACCTATTAAAAAGTAGGGCTAAAAAGAACGAACAAACCATGTATTCTATTAGATATAATTAAAACGATTTAAAATAATCGCGTGCAATCTTATTTTGAACGACTGAATTGTTTTTATCATTATTATAATATATTAAGATATACTTTAAGATGGATAATAAGGATTTTAAATATCATTATATTTATAAATATAATTATTATTTATAAAGTCAGCTGCAAATCCGACGCTCCACTGTGGATATTATATATTAAATGAATAGCATGTTTTTTCGTATGGGTTTGTATATTTGGATACAACTAACAAATGAGTACAAATGGCAGTTATTATATAATTTGCGGTTGCCTTCAGTAAAGTTTACCTACAAATTTAATATAATCCAGAAATATTCACTATGAAATCGCCGCAATTGTGTGACGAAGATGGTGCAGATCGAGGAAGTCACAAACCATTTCACCTTTTTGTGAAAATTATGCTCTCATTGGTCTTTTGTGAGACCGCTTGACTCGTTCTTATCTGTAGGAACGCGTTTCTAGAACGTGCGGGCCTAGGCTTCTAGGCTAAACGATTGTTGTTTAATATGCCCTCTGTAAAACGGAAATATTCCTCAAAACTTGCCTGTATCGACCTACATTTGAAGGAAAAACAGTCAGATGTTTGTTGAACTTAACAGATCGCTAGAAATCTGAACTCGCATCAGATAAGGAAAATCACAGTTCATAAATATAATATTGCTTGAACACTTTTGTGTTCTGTGAGAGAATACGGTTCGTGAAATTGTCGGAGGTATCGTTTAAAAAGTAATAAGTACACCATAGGAGTGATGAGGGTTTCTTGCAGTATCCGGAACACTCACTCCCCTTAAAATCAGCTTTACATGTAATTTAAAAAGTAAGTCTCGTCCAAGGCAGAACTAGGGTTTCCGACTTGTCTGTACATTTGTTACGCCAAGGCGTTAATTATTCTTTATAATCAGGTCTTTGTCAATGAAAACACGTAGTCCTTATTATGAGATTTTGTAGGAAGTAGAAGGACAGATTTTAAACATGATACTCGTACATACGAGTACATAAGTTGGTAGAGCATTAAGTAAGTCAGTTATTGAATTACATAACAGATATAAATTGGTAATTATTAAATTAATCCGTAATTATTTTAAATTGTAATTTTTATACTAATTAATTTTAATTAAAATCATTTTAATGAACCGGACAATTGATGCATAGTGCACCTAAAAATCAAAACTTATAACATTTATTTTATATTATGATTTTGGTTATCGTGTATAATTTTTATTTTTAACTTTACGGAGGTCTTTAGTCCCTACAAGGTTATACAGGAAAATTATCATGTGGTTTAAGCAATCATACTTAACTATTATCAAAACAGTCTAATGTATTGAATGTCTATGTAATTGAATTATTATCTGATCAAATCGGACAAGTTCTGAAGAAAGGCTACCTCAAGTGTAATCTTTAAAAAGTAAGAATGTTTCACGACTTTAACGAATTAAGAAGAGGCGAGAGAAGTTTCTCGAACTATAGACAGTAGGAATTCTTTCTTTTTTCTACGTCTACGATTTTCCATGGCGGTGACAATATTATTATTTATATATATGTAGTGGTATTGCGCATTAATTATGTTTAAAACCAACTTATAAGGTGTAGAATGAAACCATATTAATAAATATCAAACTCAGCTGGGAGGCAATGTAGGCAGTGTCGTGTGTAGGCAGTGTAGAGTGTAGAACAGTGTAGGCAGTGTATTGCTTCAATTTTTACAATGTTTCTATAATGTTCGTTTCGCTAAATCGTTACTGGTACAGACTGCGAATGAGTAGAACTGGCTGCCGGTGTCCATGTTTACCGATACGTGCAACCTGGAATAATTCAAGACAAGGGTAATTAGGTATTTTCTAGGCGAGCGTGCTAAGTTCTAGGTTGCATCACGCTTTCTATCAGGTGAGATTGCAACCAAACGCGAGCCTATTTCTACATTTAAAAAATATTTCCTGCCTGTCCCTTGAATAGCTATTACCGGTAATATAAGTACTTCAAGTACTGAGTAAGTTCCATGGTGTGTTAAACAAGGAAAAAAAATTTGATTAAATATGTTTCAACACCTTCATCATTTTCATTTTACAACACTTGGACGTCCGCAGATCTCGTTCCTCGCTACCATCTGGCTTTTTAAATCCGGCTTTATGACACAAAAACGAGTAAATAAATAGAAAATACTACAGCAAAACAATGGGGATTTTTCTAGAAATGTTTAATTAGCATGTATTACGCAAATATTATTCGAACCTTATAACATCCATTCCAGTTTTCTTTCTATAACCAAAAAATGTATGGAATCATAACTTAAAATTAATCATAAATGTTTACATTAGCCTGTAAGGAACTGAGTTATTAGTAAGATTTATTAAATACTATAATTATCTTCACCAACCTGCTTATTATATGTAATCAGCTACCATAACTAATTATCATAAATCATTTTTCATGGAGTTCCATTGAAAAATAATAAATATTGTTCACGATATCACCGTCAATATGTGACAAAAATATCTTATTATCTGCGATATGTTAGGATTTTATAGTTTACAGTGTAGACATTTTATGTTAAAAGGTAAAAATAATAAAAGAAATCCCCATAACCCAGGACGGCTTGCCATGGTTTTGAATATTCTACATGAAATCATCATCAACCCTTCGTAGCCCATTGCTGGACATAGGCCTCCCCCAAAAGGGGGGTTCATGCCCGTAATCTCCACGCTGGGCATACGAGTTGAAGATTGCAGTACACGGCTTTTCTCAGCGCCGACGCTACTGGCCGTCGGCGGCCAGGGCATTTTGCCGTGCCTGTTTAGGTTGCGCTATAAAGCAATCAGCCGGTCGCCATGAAATATACTTGCAGGATATACGTTCCACACCGTGCCTGCACAATGCAATTGGTTAAGAAGAACAGCAACAGAAGATTATGATGTAGACGTCTCTGTTACCCACTAGAACGGTTAGATATACAAAGGTTATTTACAAAGGAGTTTTTATTAGAACAAATTGAGTATGAGAAAATTCATCATCATTATACTAACACATGCTTTTGTGTCTGATTATAACGATATAGTTAAACAAAAGTATTTAAACAAAAAGTGTGGTTTTTATATTATTCGGCTAAAGGTAAATGTTTTGCGTCGTAAAACATTAAACGTATGTACGAACAGAATATACTATATACAATTGTGGGGTTTTAAAAACAGGGTAATTGTCTGAAAATTTATTGGAAAAAAAATGTAAACGAGATAAAATGTATCTATATACATGCAAATGAAATTCATAACAAGATAATGCATTTATGACCAATGTCGTCTTTACGTGAAAAAATCACGAAGAACTCATTGACGGAACAGTAACGTACAATTATCAACTCATGCTTGCCAGCTTCCTTGCGGGTAATTAAATTACTGATTGTATATAAACAAGGTAAAAATCCGTTAATTACTCATATTAACAACAATACCATTGATATTCATAAGTTAATCGACAATGCTAGGGTTAGCGTTACTATTCATTTTAACAATTGTTGTAATAAAATATTTAACAAAGGACAATGATTACTGGAAGAAGAGAAATGTGACACAAGTGAATGGAATAATATGGCAGTTTTTGTTAAAAAAGAAGGCTTTGTCTATAATTTACAAAGAAATTTATGAAAGTTTTCCGAAATTACCTTATGTCGGTGTATTTCTCGGTATAAAACCAGCTCTAGTTCTAAGAGAATTAAAGAATGTACAAGCCGTACTACATGGGGATTTTCAAAGTTTCTACGCGAGAGGATTACTTGTAAATGATGCAGATGTGCTGGGTGATAATTTATTGTTCGCCGAGAATTATAATAGATGGAAATTAATCCGACAGAAAATCACACCCACTGTTACAATAAAGAAGGTAAGGAACATGTTGAACATAACTGAGAGATGTGCAAAAGATTTCGTTAAGTATATTGACGATAATCCACAAATGTTGGATGATCCATACACTGCCCTTTATACGTACACCACCGCTTGCATTAGCGCTACAATATTCGGTATACCCAAAGAAGCGCAAAATGCTATGAAAACACCGTTCAATGAAATGGCTGCCAGAACTGTAAAACCCTCATGGGCAACGAATTTAAAATTTGCTATTTCGAATATATCTCCAAAATTGTTTAAATTGTTTGATTTGAGAGCATTTAGTGATCACGAGTCCTTATTCATAGAGGTTCTAACAAATGTAATGCAAAAACGGCGAAATGAAAATGAAATCTACGATGATTTTATAGACACATGCTTAAAATTACAAGACGAAGGTGTAATTAAAGACTTTGTGACTGGTTATGAAACGAAAGTTACAATGTCGTTTTTGGCGGCTCAAGCATTTGTTTTTGTGCTCGGCGGGATTGATACCACTTCGAATACTTTACACTTTACGCTATTAGAATTGTCATGTAATCCGAAGATATTACAAAGACTTCATGATGAAATAGACAGAGTGTTTGATAATTACGGTGGCACGCTTACTTATGAAGCCGTTGAAAAGATGGAGTACACAGAAATGGTACTTAATGAGGCGATGAGAAAACATCCCCCGGTCGGTTCAATTCAACGAAGGTGCTGTAAAGATACTGTTCTGCCAGTTGGTGGTATTAAAATTGAGAAAGACTCTATCGTTGTTATACCAATACATGGTATACACAGGGATGAGAGACATTATCCTAATCCCGAAGTTTTTGATCCAGAAAGGTTTTCAGCAGAAAATATATCAAAAATTGACAAGTATAGTTATCTGCCTTTTGGGGAGGGAAAACGAATTTGTATTGGTATGTATAAAGAATGTTTAAATGCTTTTTATCGTGCAGAAGTACAATATATATAGTTATCTATGATACCTAAATACTAGGTTATCATTACAGATGGTAGAGATCTTACAATTAGTCATTTTTATTTAGAATTTAAATTTTAACTGAAATTACATTATGCTTGCGTTGTTGTCATTGAATACGCTGGGTCATCTGAAACCTTTGTAAAATAATAATACTTTCTATTTAGGGACAGAAAATGGGCCCGTAATGGTATTTTTACAACATATTTTGGAGTTTCTACCAGCCTTAGATATCACAATCAAATCGATATATGTATATACGAGTATGACATAACAAAATTAATAGTTACGGGAGTCACTGAGAAGTTGGGGTAACGGCAAAGTTAAACCTAAAAGTCAGAATATTTTTACTTAGATTTATTTATTAACTCTGTATAACTCAGTATCTCCAACCCGCATGCCCAGCGTGGAGATTACGGGCATAAATCCCCTTTTGGGGAGGCCTGTGTCCAGCAGTGGACAGAGATAGGCTAATGATGATAATGATAACAAGAATACATGATTATATTTTTACAGCTGTGAAATTTTCTACCCTGGAGATGAAAGTTTGCTTGGCTTGGCTTCTTAGAAAATACACTGTCAAGCCGCAGTCGGACACGCCTCGTACCTACGCCCCAAGTTTCTTCAGCCTCCATGATCCAAATGCTAATCTCGAAATTATTCCTAGAATGAAAAGTCAGCTTGCTGAAAAATAATAATTTAATTCTTACATGAAAACATTGAATGAGATGAAGAAAAAAATCTCACACAGACATATGTCATACAAGAAATAGATAAATGTATGATTACATTAAATGGACGGTAATAACAATAATTATATTGTTAACTCTGATTAACCAAAAAATGTGCTTGAAGTTGTGACGACGACAAATATTGTATAACCCAGCTTTGATTTAACCCTGACTGTTTGGTAATAAAGCAACTTGAAAAAATATTCGTTGATCGAGTTATACCATCAATAGGCAATCGTGGTAGACTATGGTCTTGATATATCTCATCCTGTGAGGAGATCCTTGTCTAACACTGGAACGTACTCGTAAAAGAGTTGTTGATGATGATGATGATGAATTGAATGTAAAACATGAACTGTATTTTCATTCTAAAATAATTTTCTTAGACGACTTTAAACTGATTAATTAGTGAGTGTTTTATTAATAGGGAAAACGTTAACGGAAAGAAAAATATAAGGTATCAAGGGTATGTCGCGTAATAATTCATTATTTGTCCATTAACACTAATTGAATTTAATTATATGTTTCCTTTATATTGTGCAGTAAAGTGTATTTTAATTACGATCAAAGCGAAATATCGTAATTATGAGTAATTTTTAAAACGATGAATTTGATTAGATTAAAACAAACGTGTCAACTCATTTCCTACTACCTAATTGTTATTTATGTACCTATATAGTTCTTAGGATAATCTACAAATAAACACTACTTGCATCCTTTTTTGTTTTTATGTTACGTAAGTTCTTCAGAATTGTAGTGTTATAAAATATACATACGAATGTTTTTTTAGATTTTACACTTATTTACAATACTATAATATTCTAGTATTGTAAATACGTGATACTTGTCAAGAATAGTAAGTAACAAGACTCGTAATTAAAGTCAGTTACAAAGATCGAACAAATAAAATAAAAAAAAATGATAAATTTTTTTTTTTTTAATTTGTGACATGTGTATACGCAATTTCGATACCAACTCAACCACGAACAGAACAGGGGTATTGCTACCATGTTTCGAAATCACTGTTCGAATTATAGTTAATAAAAATTAACAGCAATTGATGAAATATTATTATTATTTAGGGAAATGAAACGGGAACATCATTTCTCAAACAAACAGATTATATTTTGGGGGATTCAAGAAACTGTCTTTGCAATTAAGATTATCAATTTGGGAACTTTTTATAAGTGACGTAAGTCTGATGGTTAGAGTCGGTGGATTTTCACAAAAAAGAATTTTGTAGTCGTATGTAGTCTGTACATTTTCCTCGTAAAAAAGGATTATTAACAAATCACTGATTTAGTATTCCTCCAATGTTTATCTTCGTTCAAATATACAACTTTATCCACATTTCCCCTTCAATTTCATCTTCACTTGTCAGCATTTTGAAGTTGTAAACAGCTGTGTTCATGTTTCAAGTTTCTGAAGCATTGGCGTTTGGACGCCCAACTGACTGCTCAGTATTGTCTGAATTTAAGCATGAGTAACTTTTGTACTCAAGGACTTCTATAATTCTGATGGTTTATATTTAGAAGGATATTTATGGGAACCAATAACCTCAACTATGTACAACCAATAGCTGTTAGAAACTTGTTAACATTGTACTAAATTTAAATTATCAGCGTGCTATAGTTTTGATTATAAAATATTTCTCAGGTGTGGTTATCGACAATCAATCAATTGTTATTGAGATCGTAATAATCAAATCCCTGGTGGATGAATGGTTATTCCCTTGAAATGTGCATAGCCTGACGCTGTAAAGAATTTAAGCAATTTTTGATTGTGAGCTACAACGAATGTGTTCAGCTATTTTTCTTGATAGTGGCAAATTTCCATGAGCGTTTAATCGGTCCGGCCGGTTGACATGATTTAGAAATAACCGTTATTATCCACGATAATGTGGTCAATGTAATGTTCATTAGTATGGTAATATTTGTGGTATCATACAATTTTCATCATCATATATATTTTCTGTACACTTTCGTTTACTAAGTATATAATTTATTACTCTTCATTCTAATCACTGCTCCTCGTTACAACCTTTTTAGTCGCTAATTTTATAATTAAAGTCTTCATCTATAAATAGGAAAAGCACTCTGTTTCTGTCTGTCACATTTAGGTCTAGAAAAAAGAGCTAAAGTATATTTTGAAATTATGCATAACCAAAGAAAAAAAACTGTAAATCATTTTAAGTAGGGTAGACCTTGTTTTGTAGTGTTTATAGATTTAATAGGTACAGCGCCATCTCTTGAATATATTGTACAACTTCATTCTTAAAGATATCAGCAATTTTTTATTGCACACAATACTGTCGTAAGTTATAAATACATCGCTTGCGTACATATGTATGAAAATCCATTGCTTGCGTAATCAAAATGTTTAGAAAAAATTTAAACTTTGTTTTAGTTTTCCGATGTAACATGTGTTTTGCACAGTTCTCTTAGAAAATATTCTATCGAATCTACTGGTAAATGGACGTAATGAGAATCAGAAAATGGTAGAATTAATTAAATTTGCGGCAGATCAAAAATCCTTACAAGTCGTTCTCAATAAAACTAAGAGTCTTTAATTAAAACGAAATTCTGCCGTGATTACCTTCCACCTTGAATGTAACACTAATGAAAAATTGTATGTGCTTTCCAATTTCATTCAGTTTTAGGGCGAGAGCAGACAGAATATAAAATATTATAGGCGTGAATTAATAGACACGATTAACAAAATTTCTGATATAGATACAATCAGGACTATAAATATTTAATCGAATCATATCAATTATTCAATTAGATGACTGCGGACGTTTCACAGGTGGTACTGGATAATCAGATAATAAAAGTGAATGAAATTTTTTTACAATCTTTATGTTGTCACTTGTAAACATTAAAATATATGACATTTGATAGATAGTATAAGTAGTTCACAAATCTATGGACGCATTGCTATCTTAATCGTTCACTTGCCTGAAAATCTCATGGAAGCGTCACAGAACGAATGTCTATTTTATTCTATCTGTATGAAACGTCATCTTCAACATTAGTCAGATTCAAATACATTAACTTGTATTTGACAGGCGTATTCTTCTACGATTGTGTACTTCCTATTTAATATAATAACTGGCTCGACGGCCTACACTACAAGATGACATCATGTATAGTTTAAGGTGGCCTAGTTTCTACCATGGATATTTTCACTTCAATAAGCATTTTTACCAAGCAGTGATAGCCTAGTGGCTAAGAATTCAGCCGCTCACTCCGGTGGTCTGGGTTCAAATCCATGGCGCGCACCTGTTTACAAAAGTGCATTTTAAATTTAAAATATCACTTGCTAACGGTGAAGGAAAACATCGTGAGGAAACCTGCACATCTTAGAATTTATAAGAAAAAAAAAAA
>DWEC01002199.1:0-12029 GCA_018245735.1 Microceris miodesmiata
GCGTCGCTCCCTAGAAAACAGAAATACATTGTATTGTACTTGGTGCCCCAAATCTCCAACACGTGAAGGATTAATTGTGCTCATTGTTGTACACGTGCGTTAGTCATCCACATCCCGATACTACCGACTGTGGCTAAGAAGCTTAAAGTACATATTTCGTTGAGACACCATTGTTGTTGGGTATCTATTGATTGCCGCGGCTATAGCAGAGTTACACTGTATTATTTATTGTCGGGCTATCTACTTTTACTGGCGGTGGAAAATCTTCGTATAAGGCGATACAATTACTATTTTTATATTAAAATTGATTTAACAAAGAATTTAAAAAAAAATGAGTAACACAGCACCTTCCTTGTCCATAAATAAAAATATGTGATACGTAATGTATACGTAGTGGATACGTAATGTATACGTAGTGGTTACGTAATGTATACGTAGTAGATACGTAATATATACGTAGTGGATACGTAATGTATACGTAGTGGATACGTAATGTATACGTAGTGGATACGTAATGTATACGTTGTTCTTGATAATGCCCAAGTATGATAAATATCGGTTAGGAGATGTTAAAAATTGAAAACAGTCAGGAGACGTTAAAAATCTAAAATCGAAAACACAAAACACTGCGAAGGGTAATTAAATACTTTTCATTGATTTCGTTCGAATAAAAAACTACTGACATCCATTCACTTCACAGATCTCCATCAGCATTACAGTCAGGAAACAGAATAGAACAGAGAGGAATGAATAAAATCGTACATCCATTACAGATTTTTATTTACAGCGTCTTTATAAATCTAACGCGTTATTTATACAAATGTTATTGTTGTGGCGAGCGTATCTTGGTATTAAGTCTTTAATAAATTAAATATTATCGTATCGTTTATAGACAAGAACATAATCGGAACTTCCATCATAGCGCCCAATAAAGTTAAGTCATTGTTATAAGGTACCAAATTGTTATTAGCAGAAACGCAGAGAAGTAGCGATGAGAATGTTGAAAAGCTACTTGGTTCAATAGAGTCGTCACTTTTCAAAGGATTCTGAGACACTCCGAAAATATCATCAACGATGGAACTGACGAAAGCAATTGGAAACATTCACTAAACGTGCTCTCAAAAAACGAAACCGACAGTCAACCAAATCTAAGAAACGAAAAGTCTTAAAGCTGTCAAATCATGATGTTCATAATCTTCTTTAAATGCTTCCCCAACTAGCGAAGGTAGGCCTTAGACCGGTCGTATAATCCTATGTAACATGCAGAAATAACCCTCTTTGGCGAGCATATTATTCTATAGATATAACATTCTGATACATGTCGGGTTTGGACACATTTGGGTGGTGCACTTTTGCGTGATGTTTCAAGCTGCACTTTTGCACGAAAGATCTTCCGCATATCGTGCAAACGAAACGCCTGTCGTTCTCGTGGATGCGCATATGCTCTTTCAAAGTATACTTTCTCGCGTAGCCCTTTTTACAAACGTTGCATTGGAATTTCCTTTCGCCCCCATGTTTCACCATGTGGTCTTTTAACTCAGATTTTGAATAGAACTTCCATTCGCAAATACTGCACGAATGCCTCTTCATTTTTAGGTGCACGGTTCGAATGTGAACCCCAAGCTTTCCGCTCAACGTGAACACTTTTGGACACATTGTGCATTTAAATTCTTTCAACTTCATACCGTGAATGGAGGATATATGTTTATTTCTTTGGAAGTAGTTTCTGAAGGTTTCTGGACATTGCGGACACCTGTGCCTCTTCACCTGCATGTGAACTGTGGCGAAGTGTTCCTTCTTGGAGTTAGCTGATCGGAAGATTTTGTTGCAGCTCTCGCAAGGAAACGAGCCAGTTTCATGGGAAAATGCGTGGGTCCTCAGCCTTTCCGGCGTAATGAAACCAGTACCACATTCTTCGCAGATAAAATTTTGAAAATGGACATTCATGTGTTGGTTCAATGTTTTGAACTCATCATATTTAGACTCGCAGAGGGTACATTTAAATTCGTCTTTAGTCACTCTAAACGGTAGCACACCATCATTGGACTTAGGATCGATGTTCTTCTTGTGCATCGCCAACAAATGGAATTTGAGTTTGTGGAAACTATCTATAGCTTCGTCGCACAGTTTGCAGCCGAAGTCAGTTATATCGACCTTGATTAGCTCGTGTTTCTTTAGCTTAGTTAATACGAGCTTTATCTGCGACGGTGACAAAGACGGGTGCTTTAGTATGTTATGATGCCGTAACAGCACAGGATCCGAGAACTGTTCCTCACAGAAAAAACATATATAAAGGTTTTTCATCCACCTAAACGGGCATATCTTAGTATACTCCAACAATATCATCGCGTTTTTCTTCCTAGCTTTAATTGCATCTTTATCGTGTATTTTTCTTATATTTTCGAGACGTGTAGCTTTTTCATCAACGCCTGAATCCGGAATTTTACCTAAAAATGAGAAAACACATGCATGAGGCTCAACATTGAATATGGCATGCATTTTTTGGATTACACTTCACTCCACCAATCCGCGTTTCACACCACGTCAGGAATAATACCGTTTCCAAGAGGATTTGCTAAATACATGTTTGAAATAATGATACAGACGTCACAGACGTCATCTTTGTCTAAGATATGTCTCAATTATTGGACGTGTTTTTATCGTAAGCGGCTAAATGAAGAGTTTATACTAGAAAACAAATCAATGATAGTTCACAAACATATTCCTCCAGATTTTCCCTATGGCAGAAGTCATTGCAAATAAAACACTATATTAGTAAGGAACTCAACTGACCAGAAAACTATGAGAACATATCCATCTTCACTTGCATTGGATGATGTACTCTAATATGCTGTTTGAGACTGCATTTTTGTATGAAGGTCTGTCCACAAACAGGACATACAAATCGTCTATCGTTATTGTGGATCTTCATGTGTTCACGCAAAGTTTTCAACCTCGCGTACGACTTCTTACAAACGTCACACTGGTATATCCGAGCACCCACGTGTTTTATCGTGTGCTCTTGCAACTCGTAATTCGTGAAGAACTTCATGCCACATTCCGTGCACGCGTGGTTCCGTTCTTGGAGATGCCGTGACCGGATATGCGCGGTACGACGGCTGCACAAATCGAAGACCTTCGAACAGGACGGACAGGGGAAGGTAGCCGTTTTTTCCCCGTGGACGGTATTCAAGTGTTTCATCCTGAATTTATATGTCACAAACTTCTCATCACAGATCGGACACTTGTATCGTTTGTTAGAGCGGTGGGCTTTCGCGATGTGTGCGTATAACGCCGCATAGGTGGGCAGCGTTTCGCCGCACTGCTTGCATGGAAAATCCCCGCGTTCGTGGGTTCGCGTGTGGTTTAACATACGCTGCATGGTCGCGAAGCGTTTGCCGCAAGTTTCGCATATAAAATGTTCATAATGATCATTCATGTGCTTGTGGAGACTGAGGAACATTTCGTACTGTTTGCCGCAAATCTGACAGCAGTGTGCGTCCTTGGTCAGCTTGTACGGCAAGATGCTCTCGCCGTGTGTGTAGTCGATACTCTTTCCGTGGTCTTTCAGGTGGGTTTTCAGCGAGTTATAATTATCTATGCGAAAGCCGCACAGCTTGCAGATCGTCATTGCAAAGTCCATTTTTAGTGGCTCGTATTTTCTGGGCTTGAAAGGTGCATCTGCATGGAGCTGCCGGGTGTGTTCCCTCATCTTGTCCGGTTCGAGGAATGTGTTCTTGCAAAAGAAACACAGGTACGCCCCTTTTCGGTATTTAAATGGGTACGCGGTGCACGAACTCATGATAATTTTGATATTTTTTCTGTACACAGCTCTTCGTTCGTTGCCTTCACTCGTTCTGTGTCTCACGCTTTGGTTACGTTCATGTTCCGCCTCCGCTTCAGTTACTAGCACGGCCAATTTTTTATCGTCATATTCCACTTCTTTTATTTCCACTTCCGCCGTTTTTCTTCCTAAAAATAGAAAAACAGGCACTATAGGGACTGTTCACACCTAATTTCTACAACAAATGGAATTTTGATATAAGCCCGATCACGTGTACATCTAAACACTCGCCTGAACGCTTGTCGTATTTGGGTTTTGGGAAACAATAAATCAAAGCGAATTTCGGATATATTTCTCATTGTTTATTAGAATACGACATGGTCAACGGAAACTGGTTAGTTTTATTTTTCTCAGCGGCCCCGCATTGGGGTGGTGAGTCTTCATGTGACTTTGCAGACTGCACTTCTGCACATACGCATTGTTACAATACTCGCAAACGAATCTCTTATCGTTATTATGTATGCGCATATGTTCTTTCAACGTCTTCACTCTGGCGTACGCTTTCTTGCACACCTCACACTGATACTTCCTCTCGCCCACGTGCTTCACCATGTGGCTTCTAAGCTGAGCGGCTGTAACGAACTTGTACGGGCAGAATTCGCACAGAAACGCCTTATGTTTTATATGAACCTGTTTCACATGCTTTGTTCTCTGGTTACACATAGCGAACACCGCGGAACACAAGTGACAAGGATACTCTATTTTCTTGCCGTGCGACTCTTTCAAATGCCTGCCTCTGTCCGAGTAGCTCTTAAACGAATCATTGCAATACGGACATCTGTATCTATATTCGGGGCCGTGCACTGACACGAAGTGATTATTGCGTAAGGCTCTAGTTTGGAAAATCTGATCGCATTTAGTGCACTTATAGTGATCGACGAACTCATCGTGGATCAGCTGGTGAGATTTGAGTCTGTGCGCGGCAACAAAGGCTTTACCGCAATGACAGCATATATTGTTGGGGTAATGTTCATTCATGTGAGTGTTGAGCTTTGTGAATAACTCAAACTTTGCATCGCAGTGAGTGCACTTCATATCTTTGTTATTCAAGTAGAACGGCGTAACACCAATTCCCTGGTCTTTTATTATCGGTTTCGAATGACCACCGACCAGATGATCCTTTAAAGCATCTAAGCCTTTCATCGCTTCGAGACATATAGCGCAACGGAGATCACTGATTTCAATTTTGACGTTGTCGCAGGCCCTCGCTAGCCTCATGGCTTCTATTTTATTCGGGTGCTCTTTCGAGTGGTAACGGAGACCTTCAAAGTCGCCAAACGACTGTGGACAGAAAGCGCACGTGAATGTACCCCTTTTCCACCTAAAAGGGAGTGCGTTTGAAAACTCTAATATAACGGCCGCGTTATCTCTCTGATCGTTATACTTCCGTCTCCTTTTCCATTTTGGGTTCTGATCGCGCCCTATGAACAAAAGAAAAGTCACTATCAAATTGATTGTGAGGTGTTCAGCTTACGGTTGATGATTGACTCCCCGAACGAGGAGAAACGCGTGATGATTTTGGGACTATTCTCGAAAGGCAGTAGAGAGCGTAGGAAATATGGAAATAGACCAACGAACACGGTCAGACGCCTTATGAGGGTATTTTCAAAAAAATACGATTTAGAGCGAACAAAAACTAAATTTAAATTGCAAACATCTTATCCGTCGAACAATCAAAAACCTTGTGAAGTCAGTGATAATGTGATCAGTGTAGATATTGATTTGCTACACCATACAGATTGCTTTGAGTTCATAACTAATGAAACTGATGAAATATTGGTTATTATCCTAGCCAGCATATTATGTGAAGAATTAAATTAAAAAAAAACGTTACTTCACGCCTGTAATCCCCGAAAGGGTAAGCAGAGGAGTGTAGTTACGTTTAAGTCCCACAATGGAATAGGCGGTGAGCCTCAACAGGCTCACCACCTATTCCATTCCTATATAGGGCAATCCCTACACCGAGAACGCACCCAAACTCCGAGTCACTACTAGAAGTTCTAAATTAGAAAAATCTAATAGTACCCGACCCGGGATCTGAATCCAGAACCTCCCGATCGGCAGTCGCGCTTGCAACCACTCGACCAACGAGGCAGTTATTATAAGATAAACAGATCGAAACTGATAGCACTAATGGCAGTGCTATAGACCGGTACATGTATACTCGGCACATATCGCACAATCAAATTAACGTTCAGGCGGCGAGCATATATCATGAAATGCCGACGTGTTAACCCAGAAACCTGAGTCCACTATGCATCTTGTATAAGTGGTCTAATTATGATAATTACTCGCTATAGCTATACGTAACTTCAGGATGACTGGCTTAGGGTATTGTCACACTGAATGGAATATTATTTCTAAACCTTTAAAATTCACGAATATTACGGTGACTGTCTGAGGGTGTTGTCACACTAACTAAAATATTATTTGTAAACAATTTTAGTTTACTATTAAATAGTTCGTCAGTATTTAGTATACGAGTATCCGCCACGACCTTGCTGCTAACGGCGGGAGCTCATGAGGAAGGACCTCGTACAGGTCCAAAACCAGTCGGGCCATCCCGAAAAAACGCAAGTGAGTCAATTCGGTACATTTATAATCATGTTGTAAAAAACTATTGCACTTAAGAAAAAAGTGTGTGACTAAGCTTAGGGCGATGTCACAGTGACTAGAATAATATTTGTAAACAAACATTTACATTAAACAAATGTTAGGGTGACAAAACAAAGGGTAATAAATACGTTGTATAGAACCTGTAATAACCGGGCGTAAAACAATCCTATGTCAAATAACATAGAAGCCTACGGATGATAGTCCTCATAAATAAAATCTCAAGTTTTGACACTGATCCGCTCTTCCTTCTGATGACTGTTATGAAATGTTTCCCGTGCCGATGAGTGTTACTGATTTTTTACAGAAACAAGAGCATTAGAAGTTTCGATTATTGATGTGCTGTTAAATATTCGATTACGATAAACGCTTTAGCACATCCAGATTAGTGGTATAAGATATTTCCACGCCAGAACCGTCGTGTTACTCGTATGTCATTGTCATTTTATATCACGTCAAGCCAATAGCGTGTGCAATGTATGACACACTTAGGTCCATCAGTATAGACACGTGCCTATAACTGTGTCTATAACTGTCCATAGGTAACAGAGTATCGTGTCTATTATGGTCATAGACCTGCACGTCGCGTATTTTTTATTATTTATGTATCATAATGCTAGGTACTTTACGGGGTAGGCAGAATGCACCCAGTAAATATTTTTCTAGCCTTTAAAGAGCTGGCGTGCCTCTTCCACCTTCCGCCTATGAAGGGAGTCATAAATGTGGGACGGTTTCGGAAACTAAGGCCGAAACTAGATTTCTTGGCCAAAACTGAGCAAATCCGGAATCAAAACCAAACTTTCGGTTGGTCATTGATAAAAATGGATTATTCTTTAAAAAGAATTAACTGTAAAAAAGGGGGTGAACCTGTTCTAAGTACAATATGTTTTTTTTCTCTTAAGTATTTATTTTTTTATTAAAAATAACTTATATAAAATGATACTTGACAAATAACTAATTTATATAAAATAACATTTAGCAAATATCCAGTCCTCAGGTGGGTATGATATTAAAATTGTATAAACCAATAGACGCTCTTAACGAAAGGTTTAACTGATCTTATGAATGCATAACTTATTCAATACGTTTAATGGCGAAATCCGTTCAGCTTACGGACCGGAGGCAAATTTAACCACAATATTATAACAATACAATAACACTGTCTGCTATATAATACTCAAGAGCCGGCTCCTACTGTCCATCTCTGTCGAACTTGGTTTATTAATATTAAATAGAAACGCTCCGAATTAACGATATAATGTCCACGTCTACGAATATAATTAATAATATCAATTTTAATTTAATATTTGCCTCGTCGCCGTTGTCTGCCTCGTTGGTCCTGTTGATTGCAAGTGCGACTGCCGATCGGGAGGGCTCGATTCCCGGGTCGAACACTACAAAAATTTTCTAATTTAGATTTTCTATGGTATTTCGGAATCTAGATATGCGCCCGATGCATGGCAATAGGCTCACCACCTATTCCATAGTGGGACGTAAACGTAACCGGTGAAACGTGGCAGTGTTCTGCATTCCTCTGCCTACCTCTTCGGGGATTACAGGCGTGAAGTTACGTAATATTAATAAAAAAATCATTAAGATACATAAAATATAGTCATTTAATTTTACAGAAAGAAGTGAGCTTGGTGACTTAAAACCAGACTCAGCAATAATGTGGTGGAGGTTTGTGGACAAGAATACAAATTACGGGTACATCATACTGTTTGGTAAGTCTTATAACACTCCGTTGCTTATAGCTGCGACTGGCCAAAACATTGATACAGAATCTCTTTACTTGAATTACGACACACACGATATACTTACATCTAAAATAGGATACTTATACATTAAATAGGTAGAAACCCATAGTCGCAGTATTTCGATTAACGAAAACTACGAACTTGACAGTACATTATCGCGATAGAATGTCATAAATATTGAAATTGATAGATGTTATTTCTAACTAGCCTTTTTATGTTCAAGGACCCCTAAAGGGTTTTCGGCTTAGTGCCGAGCATCCATTACAGAAATAAAAATCTATCAGTAAAGGCCTACATTTCACCCATCTGAATTGTAGAGTCCAGTAAATATAGATGCGAATAGTACGCGGTAAGCGTCGAGAGCAACTATTGAATTTATATCTCAATATACGAGTATCTATATAGTTTACGTCTTTTGGAAACATATTATTTATTTAGAGTACTTTTATTACACTAGACTGCCTCGTTGGTCGTGTTGGTTGCAAGTGCGACTGCCGATCGAGAGGTACCGGGTTCGATTCCCGGTTCAAACACTACAAACATTTTCTAATTTAGATTTTCTAGTAGTGTTTCGGAATCTGGATATGTGTCCGATGTATGGTAATAGGATCACCACCTATTCCATAGTAGGACGTAAGCGTACCCGGTTAAACGTGGGAGTGTTCTGCATTCCTCTGCCTACCTCTTCGGGGATTACAGACGTGAAGTTACGTTTTTATCATACTATCTTATGAAAGTGGAATTTGCACGAAGACTTTTAGATTTTTAAAACTTTCAAAGTGGTCCATTATTACAAAATTGTTCAGAAACCCTGTGCTATATAGAATGGTAAGATCATCTCTGCACCAGGTAGCGGCATCGCTTTGAACATTGCAATCCGGGACAGTGGGCTGGGCAGCACGCTCTCCGAACACTTCGGCAAAAATATAACTGACCACTCCTGGAACACGGCCATATTCCTGGTCGTGCTCATCGCCGTGATCCTGGCGAACATCATGAGCGGAGTGGCTGCGTGCTGTGTCTTCCTGCCCTTCATTTTAAATATGGTATTTGATTTGTTGTAAATGAACTAGTAACAATTTTAGTCAATTTAAGATAATATATTGGGTTTTAAAATTTGAAATCTGCCGGAGACTATAGCCTTAACCCTTCTCATTGTGAGAGGACATACGTGAAATGATAAAAATGATGATTATATTGTTGTGTATTATAAACCAAAACAAAGATTAGAAATTTGTTTATTTATTATTTACAGGCTAGCTTTATAGGTTGCCTAATTCGCTAGGCAAGCTTAATTTAATTACTAATTTAATTACTAAGATTCCTTATTATAGTTGTTTACGTTTAATTTATTATTATTAAATAAAAAAAAAATATTTATCAAATTAGAATTTATTTTAGAAATTCTGGCGCCAGAAGTTGCCCTGCTGTTAGTTTAATTACGAATGTCCTACACAGGCATACATATACATTGGTATGGAGGAGAGTTTACAGGTTGCTCTCGGCTACGGAGCAGGGTCTTGCAATGCAGTAATATTAAACCACGGAAATTCAATCAACCTTTTCGTCATATTTTCTACATTTTCAGAGTACTATAAATAGTCCGCTAATAGTGGTTTTTATGTGTTCTAGAAATTGTTAACAGACATTAATATTTCTTTTGTATCTGTTATATGGTCAACTTTACAAAATGTTCTGACGAATGAGTTTATACAGACTGAAGACTGTTTCTAGGCATTGGCAGATATCGCCCCAGACCCGTGGCCGAAGAGCGTGTACCTGGGAGCTCTAGCTGTCGGCGTCGGATCGTCCTTTGGTTTCATGTGCCCCTTCCTCTTCACCCCCGCATACTTCTGCCACTACACGGGAAAAGTGCCCATAAAGAAAATGGTGAATAGCTTTATGTAGTAACAAGCTCCTAGGGTAATATTTCATATGGAAACAAACACTATTATATTATACTTTTCAATCAATGAGGCCTCCTCTTTTTCGATTACTAACTTATATCTTTTAAAACGCAGATAATATAATAAGTAATTTTATTATTTATTAATAATTGTTTCACATATACTATCGTCTACGACCTAGATTATACTCTATACGCATCAAACATCATTTGTTACCAATCGGTTTTAATTTTAATTTTTGATTCTTCATTGATCACCATCAATATGCTTTTGCAGATTAAATACTCAATCGGCAGTGTCATCATCTGTACTGTAATATTGTGGCTCGCTCTATGTCATTACGCTCCAATTATATGGGATCCCAACGGTAACGGCATATTACCAACCGATACTCCAGTGAAAGGAGGAGGCAGCGCCCCCGGCGGTGAAGAGAGCCCCCCAGCCGGCGACGACACTAGAGCAGGGAACCTCCAAGAGTGGAGACCAGCGGGAGTAGTGTGAAGCTTGAAAGTATCTATTATTTATCTAAGATATGTGTTGGATATTATTTCGGTTTAGGTGATCGTTTAAGTTGATTATGCGGAAATGTTATTAAACGTGTTTTGTTACTTTTTGGTATTTATCTATTATAATCTAATCTTCATTTACTGAATAACATATGTAGCATTTATCAGCATGTTCTGGTCTTATCGTTTGATACTCGAACATTTTTTCTGTCACTCGTGGTCGACTGTTGATTAACTTTGAAAAACTTGGGTGTAATAATAATGATCACGCCCAATTAATTACAAGTTTAGCAGAACATACCGAGGTTAAAGGTATCGATACTTACAGTCCTACCGCTCTACTACATATATGTATTACTCAAATATAGAAGGTAGCAAACCACTGCTCAGATTATATCTGGCTATCAAATTATATATTTTACCCGACTATAAGCTTATTATGTGTGCCTTTTTGTGGAGGGGCTGGAAGGAATATTTAAGAGGTAAGTACCCGGCGCACCGGAAAAGATGCCGGGCTAGGTGAGAATTTTATCTTTTACGTTTAGACTGATAGCATTTGATATATCCAAGTGACAGACCTTTCTTGCACACTCGCTACATTATTTTCTCATATAACCTCTTCTAAATAATTAGATTATATAGCAGTTGTAATTCTTAATTCATATCTTGTATTCGTATCTTGTATTCGTATATTCATATTCTTGCAGTTTGCTTTCTTAATTCATGAATTTCGAATTTAATTCTCATTTGCGCCCGCCCGCCCATCGCAGCGATGCAATCCGATACTTTTAAAATCACGTGAATAAACACTTACGAGACATTAAATAGTAAAAAATATGTATCGTAGATACTCTCTATACTTTATATACATACCTGTATATAAGGTAATTATTGTTTGATCTGTTCCCATCCCTTTGCGGCTAAGTTGTTGTCGGATAGCAATAACGAAACAATATATTGTGCGGTGCCTAGCAAACGTAAGTTCAATAATTAACACTTGATTGTAGTAAACGTCACCCCAGTAAAACCGTGTCAATATCTTAAAATATTGTCTGTGAGACGTATTCTCAATAAGACGATGTTTATTCTTGTATAGTACTACTTAAATGTAACCTCGTTAATGTTTTCCTATAATTTTATCCAGCACAAATCTTGATTATTTTTTTATTTTATAGAGGATGAAATAAAGGAACGAAGAAGAAAGACAATAGACCTATTCGAAGTGACCACGGTGGAAACTTGAAAAAATAATGACGCGTATGTTGAATAACGGCTTTTAGAATAAGAGGAAGCGCTAGACGTAAATATCGTTATTATAATTGAATATCTTTTGTGTAAGGGGTGACCAACCACCATCTCGGAAACCCAAGCCAACCTCTCGCACTCACCTGCACCTCTCACC